>VZTM01038014.1:0-26895 GCA_013400555.1 Jacana jacana
TTCTGTGATTCTATGATTCTATTTTCCTGGGCCAGAAGAGCGTTTAGGTAGAGCATGGAAACAGAAAGGGCACCAGCCCAACCCCATGGAAGCAGAAAGCTATGGCTGGGTTTGTATTCGCTACCTCCATTAAACGCTGGATGGGAGAAGGTGTGAAGCTCCTGTCTGCCTCAGCCACCCCACCTGCCCGCCTGGAGCCCCGGCCCCGCGCAGGCACGGGCACTTGGCATCACGTAGGTAAAAACCTGCTGTTTTCACCTCTTGGGCACTAACTCCTCAGGGTTATCGGGCCACGGGAAGGGACATCAAACCAACAACCAGATCAGAAGGTATTTACATTTCAGTTCAGCAAGATGTCATCAAACCACCAACCTGTGGTCCCTGTCCTACACCGAATCCTACGTCCTTTAGCCCGTTTCACCGTCTCAGTCTCCAGCTCCAAGACACACATGAGGACACAGGAGGACTAAAATGATAATTAACGCCTATTTCCTGGCAAAACCAGACCCGATATGCAGGCTTAAAGACTTACTCAAACCCCCTAGCAGGCACCTTCAGCACCTGGTGTAAAACTGCTGAATCTTCTCTTCAGAACGAATTGCCATGGAATCATTTGCTTTTCCAAAGGAAAAAATCACCCCAAAGCAGCATTTGCAGTAATAATCTAAAGCACAGTGTAAAACAGTATCAGTGAAAAGGAGGAAGCTACTGGAAAGCATTCCTCCCCATAATCCCCTCCAAGACAGGGCTATTTAATAGTAAATAAGAATGAAAAAAGGTGGTAACTCCTTAGTTAAAAATAAAAGCAGCTGTTTGACGTTTCTGCTTGTCAGAGTTACTGGGGAGCTTGTTATCAAACCAGTTAAAATCTTAAATCCATCTTGATGTTTTCATACCATCTCACTTTTCCTAACAGGTTTTTTCATTTGGGTTTTGGAGGAGTTTTTTTCCCCCTTTCCCTTGAATCCCTCACAACTTGTGTTGGTTACTGGCAGACCCCAGAGGCCGTGCTGGCAGAGCTTGCCCTGTGGTTGGCAGTTACCAGAGCCCTGGCCCCGGAGCCACTGCCACCGCACAGGACACCCGGGGCGCGTGGTCCCTCCTCAAAGCCCAACCCCAAACCTCTGCCAAGCCAAACCCCGATACCTGGCTCGGGAAACGCTCTCCCTAGAAGGGCAGTGGTGGTTCCAGGGTGGATGGGGAGGGCTTCCGGGGCGCGCAGCAGCCCCACCAGGGCCTGGGTTATTACCAGCGTCATGGAGACGGCGCGAAACATCGAGAGGCAGAGGCGGCGGCGACGGGTCAATACTCCTCCCCGAGACATTGTGTGGATAATCAGCAGCACGGCCCCGGGTTCTGGCACTGCAAACAGCTGAGAGGCAGATCAATACCGCCGTGGGAAGGAAGGATGGGCACGGCCCCGCTCCTGCTCCCGCCGCGGGAGCGCACCCCGAAACACAGGGCGACTCCGGCACCGCTCCCCTCCGACCCTGGGAATAGCCAGCCAGGCTCAGGGAACAATGAACAGTGTAAGAGAAAAGAGATAAAGAGAAAGGAGCCAACCACTGGGCTAACTGGTGAGACTAAATCGGTCACAGAAGCCACGCGTTCGGAATTCTCATGATGTAATACAGAAGGGCCGCAATCCTCATGCGGCCTCATCCTTTAACCTTGTGCAAATAAGCCCCTGAAATCAGGTATTTGCTTGAAAGCAAGGTGAAATGTACAACAGATTACAATTTTTAAACTGTTCTACATTAATAAAGTGTCTCTTAAACGTACCGGGAAGAACTCACGTGTGAATAGGCACATCCCTACAAGAACCATCACGCGAACCAAAGGCAAACACCGAGAGGCAGACAGCTTTGGCTTAGAGGCAACAAGTTACTGGCACTATTAATAATTGGCACCTTGTTAAATACTAATAGTGCAGATCTTACTGGAAAAAAAAAACCCTATCATATATAAATGTTGATTTATTATTTGTTAAAAAAGGCGATCCTTGACATCCATCATGCTGTTAATCATTAGGTGTAAGTTCCCGGTCAGTACATACAACCCACCTTTCCTCCAGACAAAATAACCTGCTGGAAGGGGAAAAAACCCAAACAAACCATACAAAAATGTTTTTGTTTCCTGTTACTACAGTTAAAACACCTCCCTTTTTCCTTCAAGGAGATCATAAACTCCTCTCATCAACACCCTATTTCACCTGCAGCGTAACACCCATCAGGTTTTGAGCGCATCCTCAGGCTGGCACTTTCCCCGGCTGCTGCTAATTACTCCAGCATTTTCTACCCACTATGAAGGGTGCCACATCTGTGACACAATTTCAGTGACGGGAAGCCCCACGCTGCTCAGATCTTGCCATCACCTGAATTTCCAAAGGGATGGGTTTCTCAGCACGTGAGAGCCCACCACTGGGAGCCGCCCGTCCGTCCCCGTAACTCCGGTCACACGCGTCCCGGTAAACCACCAGGTTATATTGCCATGAATTATTCACCACAAACATCCCCGCATCAAAAGCAGCCACAAACAAAGAAATCTCTCCCTTTTATGAGATTCCTGCTATTTTCTCCTGGTGTCCCTGGAGGACGATGCATGGGGGTGACACTGTGGTGGCAGCGACCCCGCTGCCCGCCTGCTCCATCTCCCTGCGGGGCTGGGGGGCGAGATCTTGCAGCAGGGTGAAGGATGCACTGAGGACCTCCTGGGACAGGTCCTGCAGGAATGGTGGGCTAGCCCTGGGGCTGCTAGCCCTGGGGCCACCCACGCTCCTGCTCTGACCTCTGCTCCCACCACCACGCAGGGACCCCCGGCAGCCAGAGCAGACACCCCCCTCGCAAACAAGGCTCCCAACAAGCTCACCTGAGCTGGCCTTCTTGATCTCAGCAATGAAAACTGTTGCCCCTAACAGCCAGTTTGCAGTCTGAAATTACTGAGGCCATTAAAATATTTTGATAAACGTGTTGAAAGGCTTTAACTTAGGCATAAATAGGTAAATTAAAAGTTTGAGCTTTTCTTTGCAGTTTCAGAGCTCTTTCACCTACACAATCCTGGAGTTATTTCACATCTTCTGGGCAGCCTGAAATCTGCCACTGCAAGGATTAACTTGAAAAGATGAGATTTGCAATAAGAAACCTGTATCCAATAGATGGCGTTGCCACCTAACCATCACAGGCATGGCATTGGCCAGACTTTTCTACTCATGAATAATAATAATAAAGTCTGCAAAGGACCCCTATCCTGAAAGTCCCATCAGTCCTCACCGTCTCTGCTTCCCGTGATTACATGGAAGTTTGTTAAGAAAGGGAGAAGCACAAGGAGGAGGGCACTGGTGAAACCAACACTGCTGCTAAACACAAGGATGGGGTTTGTCACCACTCTCCATCTGCAAACATGTGTCCAGCTGTGCTCCTCACCTCTCCCTCAACAGCAGCATCAGGAATTGGCCGTTTGAGTTGCCAAGGGCAAGTGTTGGGTGCTGAACCTGGGGAGGAAGAACCCCCTGCACCAGGACAAACTGGGGGGTTCCTGCTGGAGAGCAGCTCTGAGGAACAAGACCTGGGAGTCCTGGTGGGCAACAGGATGGCCATGAGCCAGCAGTGCGCCGCCTTGTGGCCAAGAAGGGCAATGGCACCCTGGGGGGAATAAGGAAGAGTGTAACTGACCAGCGGGTGGAGGGAGGACTTTCAAAACCCACCTGGACACATTCCTGTGGGACCTGCTGTGGTTGGACTGGATGATCTCCAGAGGTCCCTTCCAGCCCCATAGCATTCTGTGGTTCTGTGACTTACCCAACTGATCTGGACTCAGCACCCTGAATTTCCAGTGGTGCAATGTCCACTGCTGGGGATTGTGGCCAGTGTCTCTCCAGCAGGAGATGTTGGGTTCTTCACTGGCCTGGCTGCTGAAGAGGTGGGGAGAAGTCCTGCAACAGGCACGGACTCCTAGCATGGACAGCCAAGGAGATGTGTGTGGGCAGAGGGACACGCACAGCTCCGCAGCACGGTGCAGGACAGCAAAACCACACGGTGACATTGGATACATCACTATCCAGCAGTTCCTGTGGACCTATTTTATAGCTGGATTAATAAACCATGATCCAAATGACTTCAGCTAAAAGAAGACAGAGCATTCAAATTTCCCACCTGCCCACATTGCATAGCTATTTATCAAAGAAATGTGGCCATCCTAGCTTCCACAGGATGGCTGATTAGAGAAAGAATTAGAGAAAGAATGCTGTCAGCCTCTGGATTTGGGAAGTGAAGGCCAGGATCGGAGAGGGGAGAAGGGAGGGGGCGGGTGTAACCCGGCGGGAGGCTCTGCCAGCACGGGACTGAGCGGCACCGCAGATCCAGCGGGAGGAAATCTGTGCCACCCTCTCTATTGTGCACATTTTGGAAGGGCTGAAGATAACAGCTTTTAGAAAACAACACCACGGTTATACTGACAGGTGCAGAGGCACACCCCCAAGAATAAGGCAGATTCAAAGTGCAGATAATTCATCCGAGCTTTCCCTAAGACTAGAGAAATTCAATGAGAACCAATAGCTGATCACAAAGTACAAGGAATAATGAAGAAAATTACACCAGGGGAGTTTTCTGAAAAGATAAGGCAAGCAGTTGCTCATGTAAACATTTTTAGCTCCAAGCACTCGTTCCAACATTAGCCTTAAGTATATGCTCTTCTGGGTCACTGGTAAGTGGTAAGAAAACACGTACCTTACGTACCATCAGAGCAGCGTAAATACCTCAGACGTAAGAGAACTGGCATTTTGTAGAGAGGAGGCTTAGCAGAAAAACCCCAACTCAGTGGGTTTTCTTTGTGACTTGCATAGCAGATAAGCATACTGCTATAAACCCTCACTTTCAAAAAAACCCCAGGTTTTTCATGTATTTCTGAGCAGGGGCATCACCCAACTTTCGGCTCCCATTATTAACCCATCCGTGGCACCCCTTCAGTTCCAGGGAATGAAGACAGTAGGGCTCTATATACTTTGAGTCCTTCATTAAACTATTGATCCCCTCAGCATTATCCATAATGTTCCAGCAGCTCAGCACGTCAAGCGGTGCAGAGCTCCCTGCTCTTGCCTTTCAATAACTTCCACACTTTATGGGGAGGAAGTCACGATGATTTATTTACCTGACATTTCCCAGTCCGGATGTCGTAGAGGGCCACTGAACCATGGCGAGCTCCCACCGCTATCCTGTGACTCCGCTCGTAATAGCTGACCATGTAGAACCTGAATTGAACAGCAGAACCAGTAACAGGTGAGCTGGGAGGTTAAAATTCATTTGCAGTGCCACTGGGTAATTAACACTGGGGCTAGAGCAGAGCTTTGGTTGGAAAACCCAGCAGCTGCCAGTTTTCATACTTGGTGTCCGGCAAACAAAGCCAACTGGTGTTTGATACCTCACCACAGAGTCCCATCAGGTTTATTTATCTATTTATTACCCAGCCTTGAACGCTTCCAGGGAGTCTGGGAGAAATCTCTGCCATAACTGCTAGGTCCCTGAACGTCCAGCAGAACACCACCACAGCGCTGGGCGTCAAACGAGACAATAGGAACACCCTGAACCATGTCAAAGCCCTTCTCCTTGAAAATCAAATGAGATGGAATGAGAGAAAGCATAGGGGAATATATGCAAAAACCCATCAATTTTTTGGGGGAAAAAAAAATTATAGAAGTTTATCAAACACTCTGTAATCTGGTAAAATATTGCAACTGAAAAGGGGCTGAGAAGCATGAAATAGTCCTTAAGATTTGGGCACTGATTTAAATTCACACAATTGTAAAACTGAAGTAATTTCTACACCCTGAAACACAAGAGTCAAAACCCTTATTTTGAATTCAAATCTTTGGGAGTATCACTGTCCCCTTCTCTAGAAAGGGAGAGCAGAGCGGTGGAACCTGCATTTCCCATCACGTTGTCATTCCACAGGTAAATTGTACTGCAACAACACCTGCCAGAGACTTCTGGAATCAGTCTATAGAAACATGTTGCTGACCAGATTTATGGCTTCAAACAACCACTCTTACACCCATCTATCTCCTTGTTCTCCAGGATTCCCGGAGTGCCATAGCAACTGCTCTCACACAGGTAGGATGTGCTGGTTTCTGCAGCGCAGGACTGCAGTCCAGCATCAAACACGGTCTTACAGGGAAAAAAACCACCAAAGGGAAGGGAGGAAATGGTTAATTGTTGTGCAGAGAAAGGGCACTAGTGAGTAGTACCCACCACGGGGATGGGGGGCAGCTTTTCATGCCTTTTTTTTAGAGATATTCCAGTATTTCCAGGCCCCAGACCATCTCTGTTACTCCCTTTTGCAGCCAGCATCTGCCTCATCAATTTGCCTTTCACATTCCTTTGGCCAGTGGTGGCCACGCAGCTTATTTATTCGTTATTGAATAATAAAAACTGTTTCTCATTTGTTACTGAGACGACAAAAGGAGGGCTTGAAAAAATACCCAAAGCTGTGGGTGGATAGCGGGGAAGCAGGGCAGGCAGGAGGGAAAAGGGAAGAGGAAAGGGCTGATGGTGTGGGCAAACAGGCACCTGCAGGGGCCAAACCCTGCTGAACTGGTCTGGAATAAAAGAGCATCCTTATTTTTCACCATTTTAGGTCAAACTGCAAGCACAGTTAAAGCAGTGCCCCAGGTGAACAGGGAGGGACCCAGCTTTAAGCCTATTTTACATAACCAGCAGATTTATATATACATTTACAAAAAGACACCCACCCAGCCACCCATTTGCAAGTAAAATGGGCTGCAACAGGAGTTTACACCCCCATTGATTGCATGGCACCACTGAATGGGCAGGGAGTGCTTGTCTCCTCCACCAGGGGCAGAAGGGGAGGGAGCAGCCAGCATTCCTGCCCTTCGGCCTGTTCAGACAGCGTGCTGAGGCAGTGCTCCTCTTTGGAAAGAAGAGTCCATCAGACCACCAAAAAACAGGGCTTCAAAGAAATGGATGGGTTTGAGCTTACTTTTCTTAAAAAAACAGATTACTCCTTAAACTGGCATCCAGTTGTCAGCTCTTTAGCTTCACCCTGTACCTTCTAGCGAGCTTAGCACCCTTACAGACACACAGATTTAAATACTGGAATCCTCTGCAGCTCTTTCTGACGCCTGTCTGGTGGAGTTCAATGGAGAACAACGTGCCAGCACATGTTTAGGCTATGCTATAGATATTTTTTGTGTGCTGGGACACCCACATCCATAGCTGGCATCTTAACGGAGCCCCTGTGCTGAGGGCTGCCCTGGTGCCGCTCTGTGGAGAACCTTTCATGGGGCAGCAGAGCCCTTCTCCAGCTCCAGGAGGAACTAACCCTCCCTGGTAGAGAGGGCTCACTGTGAAAAGCCTCCAAGTGTTCAAAAACCCAAAGACAGCCATATAAAACACTGGTTGCTTCACCCTGGATCTCTCCTCCTGTGTGAGATGGCTTTACCCCAGCAGCCTGTACGAGACACACGACGGAGCAGAGCCCACGAGGGACGGCTCAGCTCTGATGCCACTGCTGAATCCGGAACGTGCCCGAGTCAAACTGAGTTTTGCAGCCTCCAGAATCTTACAGAAATTCTGGCATCTTCCATGTTCACCACGTTCTGCTTCAGTGCTTACTCCGATGAGCAATGGGTTTGCACAGAGGGGGCCAAAGGGCGTTACGAGCCTCTCCAAGAAACAGCACTCACGGGAGAACCAGACAGACACCGTAATGCTGCGCTGCAAGCCACGATATCCAAAAATGCCACCCCCCCTTGGGACTGAGTCAGGCTCACAGCAAGGAGCAGCGTGCCTGCTGTGCTTGTGCTGCAGTGAACACCCCTGGAAATGTGGGAGGAACGATAATCACAGATTTTAAACCCAGGGCTGCTCCCAGCACGGGCCTTAACGCTGTGCTGGGACAGTGATCTCGCTCCCCGGAGCCAACAGGGGCATCCACGGGTATTTGCCGTCACAGCCAGCAGTTAAGGACCTTCTGTGACACCCTCCAAGGAAGAAGAGCGTCCCCAGCAAGCTCTGGGACACCCCAATGATTTCCCCACAGCAGGGGCCCTGTGATATTAGAAGAGTTAACTGCAGGATTCCATGCAAGTGCTCCCACTTGGAACCTCCCCAGAGATTCAACCGCTTGCTGAAATCTGACGCCCATTTCCACCGGGCTGAACGATCCCATCAGCGGGTGCTGCATCATTTTTACAATGGCTATAACTATGTAGAAGAGGAAATATTGCTAGCAATTTAACTAAGTTTTAAGATAACGTAGCACTATAAAAATACAACAGGAATAGGGGGGTTTTTGCACTAATTCCCACTTACCCTTGCATTTATATTTTAAGGCAAGCCTTTTAAAGCATCGGGAAGAAGGAGGATTACCTCTATCATACCCTACCTGTCAACAGGATAATTGTTCTTTTCTTGAAACTACTCAATATTTTAATAGCTTATTAAATTAAAAGGTAATGGTCGACAGATGATTATTGTAATTCATTGGTTCTACCAGTTTAATACTATAACTGGGATATTTATCACAATCTAGAGATACTGTAAATGTACCTGTTTCATAAATCACATTTTGCTATGTAAAAGTCCCATTTTAGGGGTGAAGCAGGACGAGCCCCAGGCAAAGACGACGGATGGTGCTGAACTCCCTGCTGTCCTTCCAACTGCCGGGGCACGGGACGGCCCCCACGCTTCTCCTTCCCCTGTGCAACTCTTGTGCAACTCCACTCCTAACAGAATAGACCCTCCTGGTGACCCTAACGCTCCCTTCATCGTATTCTTGGAGGAGGAGCTCACCTGCAGATGGCCGGAAAGCATTCCTGCAGACCCTTTTTCTTGACCAAAGAGCCTTCCAGGCAGTACATGATGATGTCCATAACCTGGGAAACAAAAGTTACAATTGTTTGAGTATTTTATGCTTCATAAAAAAAGTCCTAACAGGCAAAAAAGAGAATTTCCCTGCCTGACTGCATCTTTGATACGGAACTCCAGGCCACGCCGCTGCTCACTGCTGTATCAACCCCCCCAGCAGGGAGGGCCAAGCAGCCTTACCTCCACCAGAAGGTCCACAACGTCGGTCGGCATCTTCTCGATGAGGATCTCAATGACTCTCAGGATCTCCCCTTTTGCCCGGGCCAGCGTGGTGGTGTGAATGTTCTGCTGGGACTGCGTGTTGGCGGCGAGGGCGGTGTGTCTGTGCACCTACCAGAGAGCGGGGTTACTCGCTGGCTCTCTAAATGCTATTCTCCATCTGGCTTACAGCTACACCCAGGTGTTACCTTCACACAGCCCCTACCAGGCAGGATGTTTTGCTTTACTTTGAGACCTCAGGATTCTTCCCCCTGCTCCGTTACTCATAACCAGCAGAGCCACTAATGGTTATCCTTGAGGTAGTTTTTCAATAAGGGCTTACCTGTTTTAAGTCATTCTTAATCTCATAAAACTAAAGGTCAAGATAAGGAAATGCCTGGGTCTGGATTACGTGACTTTCACATACCAGAACATCTACCTTTGGGTGTCAGGCTGCTACTTTATACTAGGCTTTTTCTGGCCAGCCACTGAGCCCAGTCCAGGCTGAGAGCTGGCTCTCAGACCATTCCCAGGTGACACCAACCTCACAGCCATGTCCCTTCCTCCTCGCCCTCCACGCCCCAGGGCTCACCTACACCCCGTCTAAATTCAGACCTAAGGGACTCACGTGTGCATCACATAAAGAAGAGGGATTTTACACACGGCCATACTGGAAGTTCATCTAACCAGGGTATGACAAATCAAGGCAGACACAACTCTTGGGACCCAGTTAAATATGGCTCCTATCATAAATGGTGGGCAATGCGGATTCACAGAGCCATAGAATGGTTTGGGTTGGAAGGGACCTTCAAGATCATCCAGTGCCACCCTCTGCCCTGGGCAGGAACACCTCCCACCAGAGCAGGTTGCTCCAAGCCCCATCCAGCCTGGCCTTGAACCCCTCCAGGGATGGGAAACCTGGGCCAGGGTCTCACCACCCTCACAGCAGAGAAGTTCTTCCCCAGATCTCATCTCCATCTCCCCTCTTTCAGTTTAAAACCGCTCCTGCAGGCACACAAACATCGCACTTTCCCCCTTTCTGGGGAGGGACGCTGGGTTCTGCTGGCAAGGCTGGAGCCCCAGGGGTGGGAGGAGAAGGTGGCGGTGCCCTGCTCACCTCCTTGGCGATGGTGGTGATGAAGGCGGGTGGTCTGGCGGTGGCGATGAGGGAGAGAGCGTGCCGTGCCGAGCGGGCAGAGTCTGCGGCGGGGCTGAGGGGCAGCCCCATTGTGATGCTAAACGGGCCCCAGACAAAGAGGGGAGAGAGAAAAGGAGCATTAGAAATATAGAGTGCAAAGATCAGGAACAGCTTATAATGTCAGTTCAAGGTCAACGGGAGCACTCAAACAGTTCGGATATAATGGACTCCCAACAATGAGCAGTGATTAGGAGTCAGGGTGTTCTATCACCAAATACAAAATCGAATAATTAACCATGAAGATTGGAAACAGTATGTGCATCTGTCCAAAGTGTTAAAAAGGCCTTGTTAACAAATTATCTGTATGTGCTGAATACATATCACCCAGCCCAGGACGTCTGCCCAAGAATTTATGGTTTGTTCTTGTCTTTTAAGCACAGGCTGAAAAACACCCTGTTTGCAGGAATTGCCCTGAATTCAGCTAAGCCCTGGTTAGGGGAGAGAAAAGCAAGCAGGGAGGTCTCTGGTTGGAGACCTCCCTTTGATGCCCTGAGGGCAGTAGGAGGGGAAAAGAGAAGCTGGGTACATCTCACTGAGCAGACCCCTCTACTCCAACACACCTCCAAACCACTTGGGTTTGTGTGGGCAGCCTCAAAGCCACAGCTTAGAGAAAGGGAGGAACCAAAGTCCCCCCGTGGCATGAGGCTGGGAAGCGTGGTGCTCCTCTTCCTCGGCTCCAGCCCCCTGCAATCAAACCAGAACTGAGACAGACACAAATCCTGGTGGTTTCCAAGTTTAAATTGTTTCTGTGGTGGCAGCATGTGGTATCTTGCCATGTTCACCTTCAGGACCGAGATCCCAGCTCACGTTTTTCCTGTAAAACCCTCAATTCCAGCAATCGCTTAGGCTGTCTTCTAAAAATGTAGGTGTCTCTGCTAGACATCCTCTGGCTCCACGGGCAGAATCCTAAGGCCATTTGCCAGTGAACAATCAAAACTAAAGAGATTGAGCCTCATTACTGTAGTGCATACAGGAAAGCGCATGGATCGATTAGAACCACCTTTGCTAATCTGGGGATATTATGTCATAATCTGTAGCAAACTGTAGCTTGGAATTCAAAGAGCAAACCCAGCTCTTGGACAGCAGTGGCCCCTACCATCAGCCACGGCAAGGAACCAAAGCTGAGTGAGTGCCAGAGAAACACCCTGGATGCTCCCAAGAGAGCGCTTCCCTTGGGCAGGGCCTGCACAGGCCAGGAGGGACCGGAGGGGCTACAGACGCCTCGGCTATTCCATTCACAAGAGGGGAGAAAGGAAAAACACGGCTATTTTTTGACTTTTTTTCAGCTGGACTCTTTCCTGGCAGGTCCCGAGCAGCAGGGAGAGGAGCCAGGCAGCTGCTGTTGCAGGGGGGGGTAAATGAGGCAGGCGGAGGGGTGCGATGCACACTTGGTCCCCCCCACACGCCGCTCCCTCTCTGCCCCCCGCAGCCGGCTGGGGCTCCTGCCAGCAGCCTCACAGGCTGGTTTCAATCTACACCTTCCTATGGATTGATAAGCAAAGGCTTTCTCGCTTATTATGCAATTTATCAGGACAGAAAATTGCGTGGGGCTCCCTCCAGGCCTCACGCTGCTCCCTTCATTCATTCGGACGGGGAGCCAGACTAATCTTTGTGACAGCCAGGGGTGGCATCGCCAGATGGAAATGACTTTCTGGGGAGCCACCTCAGCCCGGTGGCTGGGGGGGCTCTATTTACATACAAGGGGGAAGGCAAGACACCGGGGCTGCTCTTGTCACACCGTGTGAAATAGCTGAAGTTCAGGCAAATGACATCATTAATCCAGTTTATACATATTTCTGCATGAATGCCACACACCACCAACGCCCCCCCTGCCCCTCCCTTCCCCCTGCCACCAACACACGGCAGTCATTCACTCTTTAAACCTTGAGGACATTAAAACTGGCCCATAAAAATGCATAGTATTGGCCTTAGGATCATGTACAAGTGGGAATCCTCACGCCCTCCGCAGGCGGGTGCCAAAGTGCATGGGTGGCGTTCAAACAACCCCGCTCGGTTCCTCACTGCCTGCTGCATTCAGAGCCTGTGTGCTTGTCAACAAACCTTTGTGAATACATTTGGAAAGTAAAACTCATTCACAACAGCACTTTGCAGAACTGGGTGATTTGAAGGCGACTCCTATGGCTCAGTGCCACTGTGGGTGCACAGAAGTGCTCACAGGGTTAAGCGTTACAGCTACCAGCAAATTCTCCACTGAAATGGACAAGTTACCACAATGATGTTATAAACACCTCCTTTAAACACCCAGCTCATTTCTAATTAGAAGGGTACTCCAGGAGTTCCTGTAGTGACACATCAAGGAGTGGTGCTCACTGTGATTTAGCAAACTCTTCAGAACAAAGCACAAAACCAGCCAAGTGTTCCGGGATATTTTTTAATACCTGGAACACCACTACCTGCTGCAGTGCTGGGAACAGGAACAGCCCCCAGTTCAGCACACTGCTGCTCGCCTGGGTGAACACTCACCACGCCACTGAAGCCCTACTGCAGTTTTAAAATAGCTTTGAAGTCCTGGCTCCACTTCCCTCCCCTTTAACACACGGCTCTCCCTGGGAGAGACATGGGCAGTGCCACCCTGCAGAACACTGCCCGCTGGAAAACCAACCCCTGCACTTCAGGAAAGGAAATACGGTAAAATTAATTCCTAAATAATCCATTATGAGCAGCTGGGCGGCCTCAGACACCGTGGTTTTCCCTTGTCCCCAAGCAAAAGCCCTGCAAAGGGGGAGGCAGAGAGCAGGCAGCCGGTCTTCCCGCAGGAGTGAGACTGGTTCCCCATTAACGAATGGTTTCTCAGTTACTGACCGGTTACAAATTAGCACTCGAGGAAGAGCACTAATTACAGTACCCTTTAGAAAGCACCAGAGGATGCTGTGCCTGCAAAGAAGCCCCCAGCCCAGGGGCAGCACTGCCAACAGCCGGGGCATCCATCTACAGACACCTCCTCAGCAGCAACACGCTGAGGTTTGGGGAGAAAAACCATCAACCTGTGTTTTACGTGAGGAAAATGATCACCGCCTTTCAATATCTGCAGTAACAGTCAGCTTTCCAAGTGGGTGTCTGCAGAGCTTTGTAACTAACAAACAGCTCTGGGATCTGTGCCTGCTGAAGGAAAACCTCCCCTGGCGTGGGAGCTGCCTCCTCCCTCTGTCCTGATGGGGATCAGTCTGTCCCGGCGGGCACCAGTCTGTCCCAGCACCAAGGAGAGACAGTTTTGTCTCTGTGGCACTAACGCTCACCCTCATATGTTTTTCAAGGTTTTTCCATTAAAAGCAGGAAGCTTGAAACAGCTTTTGAAGCCAGTCACCTGAAGTTTGTTCTGTACCAACAGTCTGCTGTGGCTGCTTCTTAGTGTGGCTTTTTACTGTTTCTTTATTTACACACACAAATCAGGGCCTCTCCTTTCCCACACTGAAGTGGTTTGCTCTTCTTTGCTTAAAAAAATGTATTAAAAAAATTGTTCTGATAGAGACTTAGAATAACTTTCAGGTGAGGTGATCAATTTAACGACAAACAATACAAGAACAAGCAAGCAAACCAAACAAGGGCTATACTGCAAAACTCTTTCTGGCCCAACCAGGCCTGCTGTCATTAGTGCGATTAATGGTGTGAGTAAAGACTGTTCCTGGGAGAATCGGGGCCCAAGTTGAGATTTATTACGCTTAGGCCTCAGCTCATAAACTCACAGACAACTCCACAGCACGGCTGCTCCTGCCCGGCCAAGCCGCGCTCGCTACAGACATCCCAAATGCCAGCAGTCAAAAATCCCCTTATCTTCACCAGAAGGCAGGGAGAAAGGCAGGGAGAAAAGGCAGGGCAAGGGGCTGCTGCTATGGCACAGGTCACCCCACCGCCCCCGCTCACGCCTGTGGCCAGGATCACCCGACGGGGTGATGGAGTACCCGGCACCACCGGGCAGAACGTCGTGCACCCCCCGCCCCGTGTACACCGAACGAGAAGGTGGGCAATGGGAGTCACTGTGGGAAATGGAGCAAATATGCCCTTAGAGTTCCTTCCACACACACACACCGATAGAAACATCTCCTATTTTGTGAAGGTATTGTATAAAGATATTAGATCTTTGCTGTGCGTTTTATGTCCAAGTGTCAGAGTCCCTTATGAAACCTGCCCCCCAACCCCAATTACAAATCCCTAATTGAAAGAAGATTTTATTTCCAGGAGGTTAGAGCGGAGGTACAAGACAGCATTCCCTATAAATCTTGATTTAGGACATTTTAATAAGTTGTTCTCTGACCCTAGAGACAGGCTGTGCTCTATTGAGTTTATGATTTCTTTCCTTAAATCTGCAAGCTACCTCGACGCTGCTGAGAGCACTGCTGCTGAGAAAACCACCCCCTTCTCCAAAATGCACTTTCTGAAACGATTCCCATCCCGGGATGGCTTGGAAAACCATGGAAAAATAAAAACCCACGTGTTCAGACACATGGGTGGAAAATACCTTCCAAAAATAGTATTTTTACAGTTAAGAAAGGGTAAAAAAAAAAAAGAAATATGTTAGAGAGAGACAGACACATTGCACTGAACCCGAAGCAAGGAGTTATTCCGTGCTGAGCACAGCACCACAGCAGGATGTGATCCCAAGCCAGGATCCTCAGGGTGGGAGTGATGGTTTCTAAGGGACCAAAGGGGCTACCTACTTGGCCAGCTGCTTCTCGGCGTCGGCGCAGAGCTCCAGGAGGCCCATGAGCACGGCGGAGACGTCCATGTAGGGCTCCCAGACGGTGAAGCCGCGGCCGATGAGGTCGATGGCGGTCCTGCGGATGGTGCTGTGGGCCGGCAGCTTGGGGCTGGGGGGCTGCAGCAGCAGGAATGTCAGCGCCTTGCCTGCGGGAGAGAGCCAGAGAGACCCACCCTCAGGAGAGCAAACAGCCCCAGCACTGCATAACCCCGGTACACAGGCAGTGCCACCAGCCACTTCACTTAGCACACTGCTTTTTGACTCCCTTGCACATCCAGAGATGCAAAGGAAGGCCAAAACGAGCAACACCCCCAGACACAGGTACTTTCATCATATCTAGGCAATTACATGTTATCTCTTAATAAAGCTCACTGAGCTTGCTATTGGGATAACCTATTGATTTTACAGGGTGTTTTTCTTCCCTTTTCAGAACTGTCCTCTACGAGCTGCTGCTTCTATTTCTTAAAAAAACAGACCCTAATAAAATTAAAACACAGGCACGCTTTTCCACTCTGCCCACCACAGCCCCTTACACGTGTGCAGGAAAAGAACCCCAACTGCTTCTTAGCAGGCTGTGAAGCTGTAGTCTGTGTGAGTTTTAGGTCTCAAATCCCAGGGCCTTACAGCCACAAGCGTGACTATTCCCAACTCGACTCCAACGCCTTCTCCACGGGGTCCCTCCCCGCAGCGCTCCTGCCTCGGGAGAAAGATGAGCTGAACAGGAGTCGTTCTGCTGCCCGTTCCTCAGCCTGGACATCCTTGTTTAAGCTTGGACTTGGCTTAAATGAACGAATTAATATTGACAAAAACATCAACTAAGCTAATGAGTTGTTAGTTAAGGCAATAAACATGTCACATTAGAGTCAGCGCAGTAAAGAGGTAATTAGCCCTGGAAAAGCTCTGCCGGTTGGGGCTGCGCCGATTCTTCCTTGGGAACCTCTGAGCTGCCGTGGAGCCCTGGGACCCACAGCCTCCCCCCCACAGCACAGGTAGGTCCTGACTCCACAGGGCACCCTCGGAGGGGCCAGAGAACAGCCAGTCAACGGGCTTTTAGGAGAAATTTGGGTGGGGACGGTGACGTGTTGGCACAGATCTCACTGAACCAGAAGGCAGGTCGTGGCAGCACGTGGGCACGATCCTCCGGCTTTCCCAAGGGCTCGGCCATCCAGGGCTGACTGAAACCACTGTGAGCAGGAGAGATGTCTTTCCTGCTGCAAAGCTGGATAACATAGAGCTCTGTTCCAGCTGTTTTAGCCACAAGCACAGGGCAATAAAGATGAGCAGCACAGGAGGCAAATCCAGCGAGAAAGCAGTGATTTGAACTGAACCCCTCGTCAGGAGTCCTCAGGAGCACCAAAACCAGGCTGGGGTTTGCTCAGCCAGTAGAGAAGGATACCATTTTGGCCACAAGCACTCAAGTGCTTCCAATGTTTAGGGCAGAGAGAGCAAACCCGCCAGTTCCCTGAAGCTATTTCTGTGGGTTCCCACAGGAATTTGCCCAGGAAAATCAATAGCACCAGCACGAAGGAGAGGGTGTACCTCTGACTCCCATTCTCATCATCTGCCACGAGGCCAAGTTCCAACTAAATAAAAACAACGGGCTCCAAGAGTGTGATTTAACTTGCTTTGCCTCTTCTTCTGATTTTAGGGAAAAAAACCCACAACAAACTCCAAAGTAAAGAATCATGGCTTTACATTCCCTCTGCCTGCTCTCCCTCACCTTGTGCAGGGGTGAGGTGCTTTTCTCCAAGAAATCAACCCAAACTGTGACCCTTCCTGGGTGCTGTTTTCCTGATCTGACACACACCTGTGTGGAATGCCCACTGCAAGAGAGAAACCCTGGGCACCCCATGCCCTTTAGTCCCTTCCTACTTCTAGTGCACTGAGTTTTCATTACGAAATCTTCTCTCTTCTTTCAGACAGGTACCAGACCAGGGGATATTTTTAGGCCCAAATTAAAAATTGACTATCAACATTTGTAATTTTTACAAAATTAGTTTTCAGTGTAATCCTGACACTTCTCTTTATTCTGCACTTAGAGGGGGAGAGCTCTCCTTTCTGCTGTCCAAGTCCCTGAAGTACCACCCCTGCAGCCCCACCTAGAGAAAGGCAGGCCCTGCTTAGCTCCCCAGGAAACCTAAACTCTTACTTCGCCTCCCCTGGGCTGAAAAGAGAGCAAAAACTGGGATTAGCCAAAAATGTACATTTACCACACCGCCTGTGACTGGCCAAAAGCCCTCTCTCTGGTTTCCATGGCAAAGATGACAGTTTGGAGGAGAGCTGGGGGAGCAGAGGTGGGACACCCGCGGGCTGTAACAGCCACGCAGGGGGTGACAATGGAACACCCTCCCCAGCACGTACAGAACTCGGGGCTTTGCTGCACAGGGTTCTTTTTGCCTTGTATCTGACCAGAAGGGAAGTCTCCTCGTGCACTTGGAGGAGTTAGAAACACCAGGAGTGTTATTTAGTCTGAAGGTGTTGATTCCCCGTGTGAGTTCTGGAAATCTAGCCGAGGTTTAACGGGTCAGAACAACCCACCCCAGACACAGTAACTTCCCAGAGCTGCTATTAAACAGCACACCGTATTTCACTTTTTACATGAAGCAAACAGACAGCAAAGAACATTCCAAGTCCTTCTAAAACTCAAAGGTTTTGCATCATTCATTAGAAAGGGAGACAAAGGCAAAAGAAGCCAGTGTCCCTCACAGCCGGTTTCCCCGTCTTTTACTGGGAGCCCAGTCCGGTTAAACCCACCTAACAATGCCATTTTTCTTCCTCTCAGAAGCTGCAGTGGGAGAATCAAATGTGAAAGCAAGATCAATTCTCCTCCAAGACAGTAAATGAGTTTTAGATCAGGCTTGTTTCAATTTATGGAGAGAACTCAACTACGCTGCCTTAAATGCATTCTTCCTCCAACTATGAAATTATATTACAGTGCTATGGAAAGAGTAAACTATCATTATTTTAATCCAAAATTTGTTTATAATCTAGCAGGAAGGAGAAAGCCAATACCACTCGGGTCATAACTGTGCATTAAACTTTGTATTTTCATTCCTGTTAATTGCATAATCCCATTAAACCACACTATTTATTTTAATCTAAATTACATAATGTTTTCTAAATAAAGCTATTTCCATAAAAACCATCACCGTTTCATAGGAAGTAGCTGGTTTTTCCATCACAGTCCTGACCAAACTCTACGTTAATCTTTGAAGTTTTCTCTTCTTCCACGTGACTGTAAGGAATTTTCTTAAGCAGCCTGGACAACCCATGGACCCAGGACAGGGGGAGATGCACAACATTAAGGGAACAAGTCAAGTCAACCCAGGAACTCGGGGATCCCAACGTAACCTTCTCCATAGCCCTGGCGTCTGACACATAAGCTTGGCTGTACCAACAACCACGTGCTTTATTCTCAGCGACTGCAAGGCCAGGAGGGCAACACGTGGCTCCTTTGAGCTGCTCCTTTCTCCCCAGGGTGCCTGTCCCCTCGACTTGGGCAGCACAGCCACGGCTGGACTGGCTGAAGGAGCTGGGTCTCTTCTCCCTGGAGAAGAGAAGGCTCATGGGGACCTCATCACAGTGTTCAGTACTTTCAAGGGTGGCTACAAAGAGGACAGAAGCTCTCTCTTCACAAGGAGCCACATGGAGAAGACAAGGGGCAACGGGTCCAAGATGCACCAGGGGAGGTTTTAGAGGGACATCAGAAAGAGGTTTCTTTACAATGGGAACAATCATTGACCAGAACAACCTCCCCAAGGACACCGCGGAGTCCCCATCGCTGGAGGCTCTCAAGATGCCATTGGACAAGGCAAAAAGCCTACTGTGAGTTTCACACATTTCTTACTCAGCAAATCCCACCTTCTTCCCAGCGAAAGGAAAAGCAAAGGAAAGGTCAAGAGAAACTCCAAAAGAGTTAATAGAAACTGTCTGCAATAATCTAATGCTAAGCAGTCCTCAACCTGCCCATCGTGAACCCAAGCCCTGCTGGCTGCCTCTACAGCAGTGTTGCCCCATTAGTTTTGTGTGTTTCTCCTTCCTAAGATGAGCAAGTGCAACACCTCACAAGTGTTTTCCATTCTTATCACATACAGCTGGGAGAGGGCAAAGCTCTGATTCCTCTCCTGTTTTAAGGTAGGGATGCTTGGCTCAGCACCTGCAGCCCTAATGAAGGACTAATGTTAATTTGTATCATGAATTAAATTAGTTTCAGTGCCGCTTCATCTCACTCATTACAAAGGCAAGCAGGGGCTGATTTATTGACTTGTCACAGCTTATGAAGCAGCAGTTCATAAAGAAGTTGTTCTGAAGTGTTCTTTTTAAACATGCAAACTATCGATTGACAATGTTTGGGCGCTCTTCTCTTAGATACGGACCCCCAAGAGCAAAGAGCCCGTGTAGCTTCGGTCTGCCCGTCTGACACGGGGAGAATACACATCTTCCCTCGCCACGACTGCATGTGGGTAAGGGAACCGAGTGCTCAAGCACACTATTGCTTGCTGGAAGGGTAACATTTAACCACAGCTTACCTGCCGGGCCAAACACCGGCTCCAAGCGCATCTCGGAGAGCGGGCACCAGCCGGGGCAGAACACAGCAAAATAGACCCACAATTTGGGGAGGTTTTTTGTCAGGGAAAGAAGTCCTCTTTTCCCTTTAGCACAGCCAGAGCACACGTGTGACCAACACAGAGGGGTAGCGTAGCCTCCCTGCAGGATCTGTCCCACTGAAGAGTGTCACTGCTGGCTGTGCCACCAAGGGCACTCGGGGGGTCCCTCCAGCCCCCCACCCTCCTGGCTGCTCCTCACCAGATTCCAGCAGAGAGGACCTTTCACCACCCACATTGGGAAGGAAGGAAGGGATCTCAGATAACACTCCCCATCACAACACTCTGTGGCCAGAAAACTTCTGTTGCAATGGTGAACCATGGCTGCAAAACCTCGCTACGACGCAGGCTGGGCAACCAGTGGCATACCCGGAGCTGAAGCTACACCTTCCTCCAGGGACACTCTGCTCCTCTGACAGCACCATTCTCCATAAAACAAAATTAAGCAAAAAAAGGATTTCTATTTTTCTGAATTTCCCACCTGCAATGCAAAAACCAGTATTACAGAACCGGCTTCTGAATCCCCAGGTGCTTGTAGGCAAGGACTGGACAAGGGGAGCAGGAAGTGGGGGAGAGGAGAGCCCAGCAATAGAGCAGGCACTGTCTGCCCTACCAGAGCTGCTCAGCACCCAGCAACGCTCCCCTCCTTTACAGAAATGCTGCTTCTAAGGAGTCTGAGCTTGCCAACACATGGAAATGAAAACCATCCGAATCAATCACGGTATGTCCTGCTCCCCACATATTACCTTTACTGGGTATTCTCCTCTTAAACTGCTTCCTGCACGTCCCTTTCCCTCGGGACATCCCAGCACAGGGCTGTGCACCTCAACTCACCGGAGCTTACTTTGGGAATCACACCCCTCCCACACGCTGAGAGCTTTCCTGCAACGCTGCTCTCCCACCTATCCCACCCGGCAGGAGTGGTGGGGACAGCTGTGAAATGGGGATAATATCCCCACTGGGATGGGAAATGGGGATAATATCATACCTGCTCACCTCGGACACACACCTGAGGAGCGGGTTTTTCAGGATGCTCGGCGCTGCACTGAGCTTTGCATCTTCCAGCAGCTTCCCTCTGCGAGCCCTGCCAGCACTGGGCTGAGACCCTCCTGGGAACAAGCCTGGGCTCCCCTCAGCAAACCTGAGGGACTCTGGGAAGCTCAAGTGGGAGGAAAAAACATACACTGTCTTGAATTTTTATGACCCCCAGACAGGGTATCGGTCTCAAAACTGAGCCTTCACCTGCAGAGGGGTAGAAAACACAACTGGTGGGGGACTTGTTCGGTGCTGAGGCTTCCTCGCAGCCCAAGCACAGAGAGGAGAGATTTTAGTTTCCTGAGACACAGCCCGGGGCAGCTGCCAAAAAAAGAGACCTCTGATTAAAAATATATAATGTGAATCGCTCATCCCCTACAGGATCTGGGGAGAAAGGTGAATGTAGTTTTTTAAGATTGTATTTTGTTGCTACAGCCAAAAACCAGATTCAAATTAGGGCACAGTATCTGCCACAAAGACTGACTGGTTTTTTAAATATTATCTCTGAGGCTAAGATACAGATTTTCATAAACCACCATTTTTCCTTTGTTTTTTTTAGTTTTTTGTTTCCTTCAGGGACAAAATTCTGCTGGAGACACGGGTCTAACCACACCGGCTCAAGGAAGGAAAGCGCCTGTTAGACCCGTACACTGAACCTCACAGCATCCTGACCCAAACCTCCAGATCCAAACATGGAGAACAGTGTCCTCACCCATGGGATCCAGGCAAATCTGGGTAGTTTTCTGCACAACTGACAGCAAAACCCAGCCAAGGAAAGGGCCGGTGCCGCCGGCAGGCTCCTCATCAACACTAACCCCACTTATTTGCTTTAATCAGGCTGTTGTGGTTTTGGGCTTGTTCAAATTAAGTTACCCAGCCCGTTTGCCTAATTTGCTGTGAAAGGCTGCTGTTCAGGTGCTCAACTGATTTATTGCTCCCGGAGGCGAGGAGCTACCGGGCTTGCTGGCTTGCTCGTCTGTGCTAATTGGGGCCGCCAGCTCAGCCCAGGGGCTGGGAAGGAAGAAGGTGCCTCCACCAGCGGGCAGCGGTACCTCCTCGCCGCACGTACGGCTCCGGGCTTCCCGCTGCACAGAACCGAGGCACCGAAAGACATCGGGAAAGGCTTCACGGCAGGCGATGGAGCCAAAACCCCCGTGTTCACCCACAGGGCTCACGTTTCCCCTCTGTTAAGTTCCATTTCCAGAGGAAATCCATCACCCAGAGGGCTCGGGTTTCTCCTCCTGCGCTAAATTCCGTGTTCGGGACACTACACCAAAATCTGTCACGCTGCAACCCCCCCAAATTACCAAACCACGGGAAATACCCCACTGCACACCCCGAGTCATCTTGCACCTGCTTCATTTTGGGGTGTTACAGACGTGTAAAAACATCACAGCACATCTGGAAAGGGAAAGCCTCTCTGACACACGCAGCCACAGCTCCAACCACTGAAATACTGTGAGGCTAGTATGTACATTGCTTAGAAAAGGCATTCACAGCCTGCAGTGAGGGGATTTTTCCAAGATACTGGGTGGGGAAGCCTGAATATCAGGCAGCAAATAATGCAAAGAGAGTAAAAATCCAAACCCAAGGAAAATAACGTGTGGCTACTGTCTCAAGCACTTTGGACGGCAACAGTCCTATCCTGGACCTCGAGCCCCGGGCTGTGGTGCTCACCACAGGCTGCTGGTCTTCTCCCAGCCTAGAAGATGGCATTCAAATTGCATTTACTTTGCAAAATAACCATTTCCTTCATCCCCACCTAACAACCTTGTTGTTTCAGCTGCGACAGGGCTGAGCTGCCTGGGGGGTGAGAGACTTCACAACCAGGGCTCTGTAGTGGAGAACAGGCCTGAGGAGCAGGCAGCAAACCCCACCACGACCACGCAGGCAGGGCCACTGCTGCTGCCCAGGAATTTCACTTGCTTCCCCCAGAAGGTCAGCTGCGACCACTTTGGGACATCATAACCCCAAAATGATGAATGGCACTGTGAGCCTGCGTGAGGGACCTCCCCGCCACCCTGTCACTGCCAGTCCCCCACCCGGGGCGAGCAGAAGGTGGGAACCCTCAGGGTGGCTTTGGAGGGGAGCAGGGACAGGCAGCCGGTAGGAACAGCTCAGCGCCGCGAAGACGCCGCCGCACGTGACAGCGGGAGAGCTAAAGGGCAACAGGCTCCCCATTAATAACTGTATCAGCAGCAGAGGCTTGGAGAAACACAGGGCATTAGCGACAGGATCCAGCATTTTCATACCCAGGACGGAAGGGTCGCTCAGATTTATCAGCCCATTAACTTTATAAACACAGCATTAGCTGCAGCTTGAGCCCGGCGCGGCGCATCCCTAATGAGAAGTTCTTTGGGTGGCATTTTATAATTAAATATCTCATGAACTATTTGTAAGGTCAACAGAGATTAATGCAGGATGTCAGGCAAGGTCACCCCGAGGGTTTCTAGAGAATTCCACCCTCTCAGAAAGGCATTATCACAGTTATTTCTGCATCTATAAGTCACAATGTGCACAATTTCTAAAGCAAAAACGCTGCCTGCGTTAGCAGTGTAAGTGAAGAAGTTACCAGTTTTGGTAACTTATTTTGAAATAGAAAATATGGAGAGGCTTGTCAGAGGGGTGGCCAGCAAAGGGTGGCAGCAGGTCCCTGTGTGTCCCCCCCCATCTCATTTTTGGGGGTTACTGGGCAGTTTCAGTCAGCCTGCACTGTCGCTGCAGCACCAGCACATCCAACACACAACTTCAAATGCTTTTCCTTGCTCAAAGAACTGCATTTCTGAACAAGTGCCCAGTTTTCGAGGTAATTCCCTCTGCAGTATTACAGACATGGGGGAAAGATGAGAACAGCCTTTTAACAAATCTGATCAAAGAAAGAAAACACCATCCCGAGAACAGCCTTTCCCGGCAAGCCGTACTCCCATTTTCGGGGAGGCTCTGCCTCTCCTGTCCCCGTTCAGGGACACTTTGCTGGGTTGAATCCCCACACTGTGCTAGGGACTGGGGTCAGGCAGACCAGAGCAGACTCTGGTTGGGAACACCAGGCTGGGACATCACACCAACACCCTTCTGCTTCATGGCTAGCTGAAGAACCTGCTCCAGGTCAGATGAGGCCACTGACAACTGCCAATGCCATCAGCAACCAAAAGTAGAACCCAAGCTCTCCTGTATTTTTTCCCTTCCAACTAGTCTTTATTTCTTGATCATCCTCTGGCTCTTGATCCTTTACAGAGAGAACTTTACAGCCTTGATGTAAATGTCCAGCATTTCATGTCTCAAGCTCCACCCTGGTTAGAGTGACCTATCAGTCAGCCAGCCGTGCCCTCTGTCTGGGACGATGATCAATGGGTGCTCAGAGCAGGAGTTTATAACTCTGCTGAGCCCAATGGAACGGAAACAACACGCTAAGAGATGGAGGAAAGAACTCAGGAGGACCAAAGATGGGTCCAAGTGTCTCAGCCACGCTCCAAGCCCAGGCTCCCATCAGACCCGTATGGCTGGGAGAAGGGCAGAGACAAGGTGCTGCTGATGGAAATCACGTGGCTTCTTTTCCACAGAGGATTAGGCATCATTGGGCCTTCTGGAAGCAAAGCATAAAGGAACCTAACTCTGCTGGTGCAGCATGGCACTGGGAGCCTGGAGAAGCCAAAGCCGATGTCTGCCATCACCAGAAGCTTCCAAACGCTGTGGAGAGCACTCTGCACTGCTCAGTCCACTAAAATTATCAGCAGCCCCTTAGGAAACTCTAAAAGACAAGCAAAGCTTATTTTGACTCTGTGCCCAAATACCAGCCTGGAAAGACAAGAATTGTGCCTCAGCCTCACACTGTAACAAGACAACCGGGGAAGAACCTGCTTTGTCCACCTGAGGATGGACAACCCTTTGTAGGGGCTCAGCCAGGGGCGAGGGAAAGTCTGCTCCATCCCTTCATTTCCTGATAACGTTTGAAGAGACAAACAGCTTAGAAACCAAAAATGAGCAATAATACAAACACACAAGAAACCAAACAGAGGTGCAAAATAAGCCTCAATCCCTCTGCTCTGCCCTGGTGAGACTCCACCCTGGAGTGCTGTGTCCAGCTTTGGAGTCCTCAGCACAGGAAGGACATGCACCAGTTGGAATGGGTCCAGAGGAGGCCACAAGCATGTTCAAAGGGCTGGAGCACCTCTGCTATGAGGACAGGCTGAGAGAGTTGGGGTTGTTCAGCCTGGAGAAGAGAAGGCTCCAGGGAGAGTGAAGGGGCTACAGGAGAGCTGGAGAGGGACTCTTTGTCAGGGAGGAGAGCCATAGGGGATAACAGTTTGAAATTGAAACAGGGGGGATTTAGATTAGATACCAGAGAGAACTTCTTTCCTGTGAGGGTGGTGAGGCCCTAGAACAGGTTGCCCAGAGAAGGTATGGAAGCCCCATCACTGGAGGGGTTCCAGTCCAGGCTGGATGGGGCTTGGAGCAACCTGCTCTGGTGGGAGGTGTCCCTGCCCAGGGCAGGGGGGTTGGAACTGGATGATCTTTAAGGTCCCTTCCAACTCTGACCATTCTGTGATTCTATGACTTCTCAGCTTTATCTTTTCCAGTGAAAGGACAATCTAAATGAGCCCGTTTGTACCGAGCTGTAAATCCACACCCCTCCCTCCCCGCCCCACCCCAGGCCCAGGGAAGGGTGCCCTGGGTTACTCACACGTGTGCCTCGCCAAGGAATAGTTCGAGCCGCCGCTGGTCAATCCGAAGCCCTCGGGAATCTGACTGGAGCTACGTGGCCGAGTGAGAAGTTTGGGAGGTTCGATTTCAGCTCCGAACTCCGCCCCGATGACCCCCAGCAGGACGATGGCCGTGGCCTGCTTCCGCCTCTCCTCGTACGACGAGGAGATTTTCTTCATTTGGGGCAGACCAGACAGACAACCTCAAACGGAAAGGAAGGAACGTGAGGGAAAACCATCCGAAGCAGGGTTGTTCCGTAATGCTCCGGCATCCCGATTCCCAGGGAAGATAAACGAGGTTCCCCTTTAACTTAGACCCCGTCTTCAGGACTGCTCCTGCTCCTACCAGGGTTTTCAGCTGCTGCTTCGCTTCTCAAAGCCGACAACGGGCGACAGAAGCCTAAATACCACCCATGCAAGGCCTGTCTTCAGCGAACCCCCCCTTCACCGAAACCCACCCTTCCACAACTGTCGAGTTCTCGCAGGAAAACCAGAGCCACCCGAAAACTGCCTCATTTCAGGGTTGCACTGCCTCAGCTGATGGAAGACCCCTGGAATTCTCTGCCTGTCCTTAGGGTTTGCTCCTTGTTAACTTGAAGTTTGCATAAGCTATTTTTATTGATGTTTTTAGGATAGCTCATTTGTCTTGTATCTAAAACCTTCTCCTTCTTCTAGGATCCCTCATCACATTCCGATTCTTCCCAAATTGCAGCTAGCAGCATGCCACTACACAAAGTGAGGCTCTGGGTTTGTTATTTTACATGTTACACCTGGCATTTCAGCACACACTCTTCACTAGAGTGAGAAAACCTCACGGTATTATGAGTTCCAAACAAAACTGGAACGCACCTCGTCAGCCTAATCAGCCCCGGGGATGGTTAATGTCACCAAGCAGACAAACCTGGGGGGTTTGTGTGGTTTGGGTCTTTTTAAGTAGTGATAGAAAAAATCCTAAGAGAAACGGACTGGAATGAAGAGAGGATGTTCCTCTCCTCCTCCTCCAGCCCAGCTCACCCTTACCTACAGTGCTAACACCCAGCCTCCCAGGCAGTGCCCCCCACCAGGTGTCCTACACAAGGACTGAAGTTTGGACTCTGCTGGGAAACCTTTGCCGAGAGCTCGGAAGGCACCACCCGGCCCCGAATGAGACTTATGGGGCTCGTGGATTAACAGCAGGTGAATTAACGAGCTGGCCCACATGCATCTCTCTGCTACTACCATCCGGGTGGCTTGCCAGGCGAGGGACAGGGACAGGGACAGGGACCAGGAGTCATCTGAGCCTGTGCCAGAAGAGCATCCCCGTGCAGGCCACCGCGCCGCGGTGACAGCCGAGAGGGAGAGAAAAACAACAGGAAGCTCAACAACGGGAGGGGAGGAAAAAAAAGGGAAAGGAGAAAATCAATAGTTACTGCCTTTGGAGGAAGAAGGATGGAAAGGGGCTGTAACAGACAAAGCAAGAAGCCTCACACTTTTAATTGTTGGGCAATCGCTTGTCCTGTTCCCCCCACCCCCCCCCCCCATTCTCATCACCGTTTGCATAGGGGCTGCCTGCTCGTGGCACCCC
>VZTM01038014.1:27762-78534 GCA_013400555.1 Jacana jacana
GCTTAGAAATACGGCTTAGCGGTGGGTTTGGTCAGCACTGGGATGAAGGGTGGACTCGGGGAGCTCAAAGGTCCCTTCCCATCTCGGGGATTCTATGAAATAGGGGAGTATGGGGTACCCACGAGCTGCATCCCGTGCCTCGGACGGACTGGAGTGCCAGCATCACCCAGTAACGAGTCCTCAGCAATTAACAGGGGATCCACCACCAACACTCCCGGACCCAGCACTGAGCCCGTCCCTCCCGCTGACTCCACCGCTCCAGCACCCCCAGATGTGTGACCCTGCCGCTCCAGCACCCCCAGATGTGCATGACATAGCTCTTTAGGAGCCAAACTCTAAATTCCAACCAGAGGCTCTTGGTGTCTCCCAAGCAGCCGGGGGTAGGAGAGGCTTCAGCCTGCCCACGCCTGCAGCACGGCATCTGCTACCCCAAAAACCACCAAACCCAGGAAACTAAACAAAAACCAGGCCAAACCAATAGCAACCAACCCCAAAAGAAGGAGATGCCAGCCCTCCCCCCAGCCACACTCCTCCCAAGCCTCTCCAGGAGAGGGGGAGAAAACCCCCAGATATCTTTGCCTTTACTTGTTTATTTTGTAATTACTAGCGGAAACAGACAGTTAATTGTAAGGATTTCCTACAAATAAACTGACAGCTGTTTGGGGGATTTTGAAATGAAATAACATCTCTAAAAGTAGTCCTTCCTACAGTTTCATTTGTCTCATGAAAATTTGGTATTTTCTCACAGCGACGTGCCTCCCTTTAATCACGCCAGAGGGTGACACGGAGATCCATTTTCTTGACAGGACGGTTGATCACCCTATCACAGTGAGAAAATTAATAACCTCAAACAGCCCTGTGTGGAAAACACAAGCTCCACCAGCCAAAGGACAAAAACCTGCTGCCTTTCAGTTGTGGGAATAACCCGCTGCCCAGAACCCCACCGTGGCCGGGCACTTGCCCCGCGGGGCTGCCCTGAAGGCAAAGCCACCCCTGCTAGAGATTGGGGAGAGCCCTCCCCTCGGGTGCTGAGAGGGAACCCCCCGAGGAGCCAGCTTTGCAGAGAGCACAGGGGGGTATTTATGAAGCGTTTAAAAGGTGGGTAAAGCAGCTGAGAAGTTTTAATTGTCTAAGAGGCTGTGAGCTATCGATCGCTTCATTTGAAACGCAGGCAGAGAGTGCAGCCACGAGGTCAGGATAAATTTAACAGTTTGAAGCACTTTACTAAATAACTCTAAAGATCACGTTAATTGGCTTTGCACAGTTCTGGGGGAAAATTAATTTTATCCTAGCTTACAATAAAAGGATTAAAAGACAAATTAAGTTCTCCAGGTTTAACTGGAATAGGAACCCGCGGATGTGAATTAAGGCAGTTTTAAGCGAGATGGACTGTTACCAGGTCCTCTCTATCTGCTGGTGGGACTCACGGGGTGCACCAGGGACTAAAGTCTCATGGCAGTAGGTGCCAGGCCCGTTTATTACAATTAAACACACTGGCTGCACCCACCGTGGAGGGTCTGAGCAGAACCGTGTCCCAGCCCTGCTGCGTCAGGGAGCACCCCACGCCCCGAGAGAGCCCCCGTCAGAGCCCAGGTACAGCAGAGGCACCGCACCGGGCTCTGCCGCCTTCTGGAGCACTAAGTCCCCTAGAAGACGGGGTATTTTGAAAATATCTAGCTGACATGAATAGAACAGCTTGCTCAAGACCACAAATGCACTTTGAACGAGATGTGGTAGAGAACTCAGACCTTACATCCCAAGCGTGTCCCCTCAGAACCAACGGGTACAAAAGAGAAGTGACACCCAGAGCCCTCTGCGTGTTTACCCCAGTTCCTGTTCCAGTAGCCAGAATGCTCTCTCCAGAGGTGACAGCTTGCAATTGTCACCTGTCCCTCCTGCCTGCCAGGTCCCTCTCTCTGCCTTACTTCTGACTGCTCTTCTCCCAGTTTATGGAAGGGGAGGATTTTGTAAGCGGCTGGGTTGGGGTAGGGGTTTCCACCCGTCCTTCCTGTCTCTCTCTCTCAGGCCTGAAAAAGCACACAGTTAGTTAAATTCTGAGAACCCTCACAGTCTACTACTCTCTTCCAAGTAAACACACTTCCCTAACACCCTGCTTGTGACCCAGTCAGGAAGCAGCAAAGCCCTTGAAGAAAACACGGTGGGAAAGGTGCCCAGCAGAGAGTCCTCCCTCCTTACCTGCCATCGCTCCGCAGCCCCCAACCACCCCTTGGCCTACCCTTCCAGCTCCCAGGCTTACATACCAAAGAATAATTACAGTCATTTCAGCACCACCCGAAACCTCATCAAGCAGAAGGCCCACAGTAAATCACAACTGAAGAGTACTATATAAAAAGATAAAGAAATAAGAATAAGGGAGAGCGGCCGTGAGGAAAAGGCAGAAAGTCGGGAAACAACCTGCTTCCTCTCACCTTCTGAAAAGCCCGGTGTCTCCTTGCTAACCTCCCCTCCTCAGAGGTGAAGTGCTGTGATTCCTGGGAAGAGCAGCCATTCCTGCATCCACAGCTCCCTCCGCTGGCCCCGCAGAGGAGGCTTCCCCAGCAGGGAACTGGGAGGGCAGGCAGCAGACCCTGCACCCAAGGCAGCTCCTCTCAGCCCGTCCTTGCCCCGTGTTACTGAAAACACCACCCACTGACCCCGTACTGCCTCCTCAGCGCGGCTCCAGCTGGAATAACCACCTGGTTTTTAAAGAAAATTCAGCTCTTTCCTGTCCCAACAACTACAGCGGCAACAAAACCCAACCAACAAATCCTACCACCCCCAAAACCGACCGCCGGGCTTTGGGGTGCGGGTTCTTAGCCTCCAACTCTCTCCTACACACACTTCTGGTAAGGTCACAGAATGGTGTGGGTGGGAAGGGCCCCTAAAGACCATCCAGCTACACCCCCAGACACCTCCCGCTGGAGCAGGCTGCTCAGAGCCCCCTCCAACCAGTCACACTTGGTGGGACACGATGAGCCCAAAGGTCCTTTCCAACCCGAGTGATTCTACGATTTCCAGTTATCTGTTTCCTCAAATGTCCTTTTGTGCCTGTTATCAGAGTGTGAATGCAATTTGGTCCAAACCTGAAGCTGTGCCCGTCACCTCTGGCAAACCAGCGCAACTCCAGCCTCCTCAGTGTTTTTATGAGGTTTACCAGGCTGCTCAAATAGTTGGTGACATTCTTTTTTACCCCCTCCCACAGAAAATAGAATATCTTTGGATCAGAAAACCAAACTAGGCCACACATTATCTGTATGGAGTGCAAACACACACCTTGAATTCACTTTGCCCAAGAGAAGCACAAGCACCTTAGAGTCGTAACAATCAGTGTTTTGAGATGAAACGTTTTACTGCCTTTTACAAAAATCTCTGCTTCCAAGCTATCAGCCAGGGGAGACCCAAAAAGAAAGCACAGCCTTTCATGAAAGCTCCCTGCACGTTTTCACCACTCTTGCTGAGGTGGTTAACAACCAGAGGTGGGAGCGTGAGATCACGAGAGGGGACCTGACACCGCTTGAAAACACAGTCGGGTCGGGGTGTGCAAAAGCAGCCCCCTGGAACGAGAGCAAGAGCTGGGGTTTGGGTGGTGGGATGTTTGGGTTGGGTGGTTGCCTTATTTCCTCCCCCCTCCCCATGGGCACATTTTGATGAGATCTTGTTAATTCTCTTTTCCTGGCTGCAGAGAAGAGTTTGAAGTAAGGGAACATCGATAGCACTGCAAAAACTGGAAGTGTTAAACTTAATCTGATGTTTCCTGGGGCCTCCTCTAGGAGCCAGGTTTCACAATTAACCAGCAGCAAGGCACACAGCTTTGGGTTACTGAAAGTGGGACAGGGGCTGGTTGGCTTTTCGGTAACATCACCCGTGGGATGCCAGGGCCCTGGGCCCATGCAGGTCACCAGCTGCAGCAGGGTCACCAGCCTCTCGTGGTGAATAATAACATTTATTAGGTGAGGACAGGGTAGTATAGTCAGAAAAAGCCTGTTGCAGCCACCAAGAGATCTACAAAGAGCAGGGAAAAAATAGAGTTAACCTTTGTTGAATGTTCCATTGAAGCTCCTGTCTCAAATGGTCACCCACAGGTCACCCAGATGCCACTGCCAACCAGCAAGGGACTTGTTGGTTACAAACAGTAGCTCTCAGGAACCCGTGGCCTCCAAGCAAAGCATTGCAGAGACAGGACGGGCAGCCTGAAGGGCTAAGGCACTGGCACTGCTCTGCAGAGGTCCTGCTATTTTAGGCCAATGGTGTGGTTAAACCCAGCCCAAGGCCATCGATACGGCTCTGCTGGGCTCAGGGTGAGCCCCACTCAACCTGTGGGCAGCACTGAGGAACGGCCTGTGCAGCAACTAAAACAAAGCACCTTTTGCCCCAGAGCCTGGGGCATCAGACAATCATTAGCCATCATTTCTCCTGCCAAGGAGCTGCAGCCCCACTGCCTTGGGTTCCACCAGGCACCAGCCCAACCTGTGCCTGTCGGCACCTGGAAGGGCAGCCCATGCCCCCAGCACCCAGACCTGGCTTTATCTCCTGACAAAGCACCAAACCAAGGTGTAGGATGGCTCTGTTGGTGTCTTCTCATGTGCTTAAGATCCACCAGAACCCTTCTGTACCCTGCAAAGCTGAAGCACTACCTAAATCCCCAGGGGGTCCCACTCACGCTAGTGAGAGATGACACGTATTAATGACTTCCATGTAATTATAGATTCTTATCTGCCCTCATTTTAGTTCATTTTTTTAGTAGGAACCATTGGCATTTGTGCCAATTAGCAGTTTATAACAAGGGTGTGTGAAACTAGCCAGCAAGCTGATTTCATCCCTCTAAGTGCAAACACCGAGGCTGGTGCTGTCAGTAACGCTGATAAAAACCAGCAAATCACTGAATAACCCAGCACCAGAGGTAAAGATGGAACTGGTTTCATTGTGGGAATATGCAGGTGCAGAGGTTAACCTGCCTTCTCTTCAGAATAGACCTTCCTTTGTTCACCAGTGCTTTGGGAACTCATTTGCTTTCAAGAAGTGAAAAGTGAGCTGTTCTCTTCAGAGTAGGTGTTTACCTCCAGGTACAGCCAAGCGAGCATCGCCTTCAACTGCTTTAATCCTGGTGTACACCATACAGCCCCAAGTAGTTAACTCGCAGGTTCTTGCATTCACCACAGCCACAGCTGGCTGTTCCCACACCACATCTGGCTGTTCCACACCACAGCCAGCAGCTGTGGCAGTAAGTGTTTTGTCCCATTACCTTGCCAGTGCAGCCTGGAGAGGGGGTATGGGCTGTGATTTCTGGGGATCTGTATTTCTCTTCACTACCCTCTGCAGGAACGAGTCAGAACCTTTTACATTTCTTATTGTTTTAATGTCAGATTTCAAAAGCTCATCTTGCCTTTCCCAACCTCACAGGAGAATCACTGAACCATCACTTCTAATGAGGAAGTTCGAGTGCATTCCGCCAGAGCTTTAAAACCAGCCCATGGCCACCGCTTCCCACCGGGAAGGGCAGAGAGTCCATCTCCCCACTCTCAGCCCTGCTGGGAAGCACCATCTCACCCAGGTGACATTCCCAGGGCTCAGGGCAGGGAGAAGCTCTCTTGGGATGGGAAAGCAGAGGAGGAAATGCCAGTGAACTGCAGCAGATGGGAACGTGGCTGCAAACCGTACCTGATAGATTGGTTTCAACAGCATTGAATGAGCTGTTAATAAGAGACAGTCAGAGAGCTCCACTGCCAGGGTTCAGAGCTCTCTAGACACAGGTAAGGCTTCCCTAACACGGGCACAGAGCTCACCTCACCCTCTGAAGTAGGGGCATTATTTTACTGAAAGGAATGTTAAAACTATTTCCCAGGATCGTCATTTTGAAACCGAGTGGCAACTTCCCTGATGCTTTATGAGAAGATGTAGCTGCTGCTGGAAATCAATGGGAAGGCAGAAGAAATTAGACAGCTATGATTTGCCAAGAAATCAATAAGGGATAGAGCAACATCAGAACCCCCGTTCTGTAACTTTTACATATTAAAATTGTGTGTGAAGCTGCCCCACGGGAGCGGGGCTGGGAGAAGGCTGGTGGGGGTGAGCTGTACCCCACACCAAAACCAGTCTGGACAGGGAGAAATATCCCAGGAAAAGGGAAAGCTTCTGGCAGCGCCACAAAGCGGATTTAGGCTGGAGATGAGGGTTATAATAGGAATTTTTTTCCCCAGGTTAAGGCACAAATAAAAGGCCCCGGGAGTGAGTGCTTTGCAGTGCCGTTCTGAGCCCCCCCGCACAGGCTTTGCACCCCGGCTGGGAGAGCAGAGGTGCACACACCGTCCGCATCGCCCCCTGCACCTACACGTGGACAGGAGGCCCACTGGTGCTGCGAAACACACCTTTGAGTCTTTATTTGTTGCCTGTTTGGCAATACAGAAAGTCTTTAGGTCAATGTTCAATAGCACACCCGCCTCCCAGCTCGCCCCCTGCCTCCTGCGCCCGGACAGGAATCCACTAGCTCCCTGAAACACGTTTGAGTATCGACCTGTTGCTTGTCTAGCAATATAGAAAGTCTCTACATCAGCATTCAATAGTCATAAAACATTTACTCAAACTATGCTCGACTTTCCCTTTCAGTGGGACCATCTGAACCAAACAGCGACACCCCCACGACACCGTTCTCGCTTCCCGATTCTCCATCAGCCGATACAGCCAGAACCCCCAAACCAGCGTCCCCTTGAAAGGTGGGTGCTGGTTTAGTGTGGGAGGAAGGCCCAGGGCAGTGCCACGCTGGCCCTGCAGTAGCCAGAGGCCCTCTGTCATGGCCAGGGGGGCCGCAGGAAGGCGGCAGAGGGACCCGCGCTGCCGTGCAGCACGTGCCATTTACACAGGGCTTTAGCCAGGGCTCCGCCGCTGAATACAGAACACACTCTATTTGGCTTTCAGTCAATTAAGCTTTAAGCTGTCAGCAAACAAGACTTTTAAGTTAATTTTGAATCACCACAAATCAAGTTGAAGGTTGTGAAAGGGCACGCTCACATGCCAGCATGAAAAAAGGCACTTTAATTGCCTCTGAATAGCTATTTTATGCTGCAATTGGCCTATTGAATCTTAGATGATCTATTTATTTATCAAAGTGCAAAGACTGGTAAAAGAATGAAATGTACGAACTTTAACCATGGTTTCTCTTGCCTAAGAGTAGGTAAAATGAAAGTTTGTGCCTACAGGAAGAACTGCTGCAATGATGCTCTTCTAGCAGGGTTCGGTACGTCTGCAGCATGTTTCATGTGTGAGTAGTTACAGCTGTCCAGAGTACAGCTGGAATGTGGAACAAGCTATTTGCAATACAATATGCTATTGTCTTTTGGGGTCTTTTAAGCTTCCAGCAGGTTTTTCATACATTATGTAGATAACTACTGTCTTGAACCTGCCAGCTTGAAACCCTGACTGCCCAGAAGCTGTGGAAAAACACTAGAAAATGCCATCAAACCAGCTGCTATTAAAACATGCTACAAAACCCAACCCCCTGCTCTAGATTTGGACGTATGGATGAAATGACATCAGAGGGCACCCACTGGAAGGAGCCTTCAGGATGGCTGCAGTAAATCCATGCCCTGCAAAGAGCCTCCTGGGCTTCCAGATGGAAACCAGCTCCCCTGCTGCATGAAACTGTATGCACTCATCCCAGACTACACACGTCCAGTACCCAAACAAACAATCAAACAAACAAAACCCCACCAAAACCAAACACCTGCCCAGATTTCAAGAGTGGCTTCCAAGGCTAAAGGAAACGCTGAAGGAAGTTGTAGGTTTCATTTAACAATATACTGGTTACCAGGTAAACGATTCGTGTAATAACAACCAGCAAGAGCTTCTGGGAGAGTCACCTCCCCAGGGAAATGCCTGGGCTCCAGAGGTTCTTACAGACACGCTTGTAAGAGCTGGAAGTGGTTAATTTGTGCAAGTAAACTTAATAAATTCCTTCTGTAAGCTGTGCCTCTTTAAAACTCCGCTTCCACACCTAAGAGATCACTCTACATCCTTTCTTTTGACTGTAATGCTCACTCAAAAGCCTCTCCAAAGCAAACGTTGCGCTGCAGCGCTTCTGCCCAACGCCAGGGAGGAGACGAGCAGCCAGATGAACACAATTAAGCTTTAAATGCTTCCCTAAGACAAAGAGAAGTCACTCTCCCCAAGTTAATAGGATTTTTCAGAGTAACTGTGGCACAAAGGGGGGCTGCACAGCGCTGGAAGAAGACATCTGCCACCAAACCAACAAAAGAATTTCAGACAGAGCCCCAGATGGATCTGCCCAAAGTACTGGGGTCTAAGGCACACGCTGACGCCGACTGCCCGCTCCCACACACAAACTACACCGGTGTGAGACACCCTGTGGGAGCTCTGGTATCAAGCTCTGTGCCATCAAACAAGGGCAGGTATCAGACAGGATGCAAAACTAAACAAAAAAGTGGTTTCCAACTACAAAAGCAGGTATTTGTAGCTGAAAGCGTCTCGGGCACCACTGAGAAAAGCCTGGCCCCATCCTCCTGCCACCCACCCTTGAAGGATTTCTAGGTGTTGATCAGATCCCCCCTCAGCCTTCTCTTCTCCAGACTAAGGAGATTCAAATCCCTCAGTTTCCTCACCAGGCTCCAGGCCCCTCAGGATCTTGGGGGATCTCCAGGCCCCTCTGCTGGACCCTCTCACCTTGGTGGCATGGCTGCCTTACAGGAGTGGGGACAGAGGCTGGGCTATCCTGTGTCACCGGGCCAGTAGCCCCAGTATTGTCCCCAGTAGCACAAGGCCTGCAGCCCCAGCTCTGTGCAGCTCCAACTTTCGCTTTTCAACCCAGCTTTCACTTTCTACAGCCCCTATGGGCTCACAACCTGAAGAAAAAACTGATGCTGCTTCCCCCAGAGGGCAAAGATGTTCAACAATTGTTCAACAGTGCTACAGCCCCAGTTACAGCTTCAACCTTGGGCATGCTGCCTTTTATTAACCTGTATGGAGACCTGTATGTATTGTTAGCTCTGTCAGCCAAAGTACTTCTCGGCTTTTATTACTTTTTAGAGCCTCTGCTTTTTAAAGAATCTCATTTTAGAAGGGTCAGTTATTTCTAATTCCATATAAACATGGTCCCAGGTTGGTGGGTGGGTTGTCCCTGGCCCCAGGGCTGCCCTTGCCTGCTCCTCCTGCTGAGGAGGGACCCTGCCGCCGGGTGCCACACTCCCCAGCTCTGCCACTGAGCTACTTCCCATTAATTCTTCTCCATTAATTAGAGACCACCCTGTCAGCTCCCCCCCCAAGCCCATTTGCTTGAATTAGTACTTCCTTAACGAACCCCCTCCCGAGGCCGACAGATGCTGCCTGGACAGATGTCAGGCCCATAACCCCTCACAGAGAGCGGAGCTCAATGGCCTCCACGGGGCGACATCTGCTTGGCTGGCAGATGCCCACGCATCTTCGTTGAAAAACCTGCTGCTTTGACATGAATTACCTTTCCTTGGAAAAAAAAAAACAACCAACATGCCCTCCCCCCAAAAAAAAACCTATACCAAGAACAAAACCTCAGCCCAACTCTCCCCCCCCATCAAATTCTACCCATAATTTCCCATTTCCTTATCGCCAGCTAACTGCTAATTGTAGGAACCTGGACTCTCAATTAGGGTGGTATGCAATTAGCTGTCAGCCACATTTCCCCAGGTGTTTTTACCTGTAGGTACATGCATTCAAAATTAACTTCCAAAATTAAAATTACCATTACCAACAATAACCTTTACCTGTGAAATCACCCGCGTCTGGGACTTCACGTCCCACGTTTAACTGCAACAGGACAGAGCAAGTGACAGAGACAGCCAGGGTTATTTCCTCTACTGCCATCATTAGCATCTGAAAGGGCTGAAGTTTTGCTTTAGATGATAAACCCCCACTTTTCTGGTGTTTTACACAATAGCCAGTGCATGATATGGTAGAGGGTTTGCCAATGAGGGACTAAACACAAATTAAAAGCTGCTTTGATCTCTGGGTGGTGGCCTCTGCAGATACAAACCGGTGTGACAGGGCCCGTGGAAGGTGCCCAGGTCCAGGCCAACCGACTCAAAAGCCACCCAGCGGGAACTCTGTCCGCAGCCTGACTCCTTTGGCACCCGCATTGTGCCGAACAGTGGGCTGCTGGCTCCTGCACTGGGGACAGCAGATGGCTCCATTTGTTGTGCACCTCACATTTGCAGCCACTTTCTGGCTGGTAACGGGAGGGACGCACTGGGAACGGCACCTGGCGCTCCCGCTTCAAAGAGCTGCAGCTCCAGCGGTAAGAAAGAGACGAAGGAAAGCCAAAGCAGTCCAGAAGCTCAATGTTATTAAAAATGTAACAAAAGGGGGGAAAAAAAAAGCATAGTAAATAACAGATGACTGCTCACAACATTCAGTTTGTTGGAATATTTTCTTCTGGTCCAGAGTAAGCCTTTGAGTAAAAAATGGTAATAAGAAACCGAGAAGAAGAATACATCACATCACCTAGGAGGTAATTTAAAACTACTTCAAGAAGTTAGATGGTACCAAAATCAGAAAAGTCTTGACAGTGTGGGTAAAATGAGGATTGCCCAAAAAATGAGGAAATGCTAGAAGTTAGAAATGTCTGGAAATGCACTCCATGGAGAGCAGCGACGGCGCGGTAAGACACAAGAATCACAAAACCCACAGTCCCTGCCTTTACACCTCTGAGTCCTTAATACAAATGCTGTTGCTGATCCAAGAGCTACTTTTGAGTTTAGAGGGCAGGTTAATCTAGCAGCATTTCTTGCTTCTGCCTTCACCAGTTCAAGGATAGCTATTGCTTAAAAACCACTACTCATTATGCACAAAACCAGACCTGTGAGTACTGATGGAAGGGATTCAAAAGATGAGATTTTTGAATTGACAGGCATTTCTCAGTAGTGTTCCCAGCTTGTATCTTCCAGACAAAGCTTTGTAGGTGCCCTACTGTAACTGCTGGACCTCTCTCCCTTCAGAAATAAGGAGTGTCTGTGCAGCACACACACGTCAGTCTGCTTCACTGAGACTCCTGGTGGTTCTGCAGCCCAGCCAAGGGTATGTTTACAGCAGGCCTTTGCTGCCTTTCCCAGTCACAAGGTGTTTCCAAACAGACCTTCCTCCCTGTGCAAGGCATCACCGAGGGACAAGGAGAGGGCTGACCATCACCTCTCCCTGCTCTGTGCGCTGCAGTGTCACGGCAGCAGCGGGAGAAGGGGACCCCACCGAGCAGTAACCCATATCTGTGCCCCATCTCCAGCCTTTTGGAATGACAGAGCCTGAGCAATAAACTGCATTTCAGCCCACTTCCCACTCTCCTGATGCAGCAATTGACCCTGTTGTACCAGGGTGCTTCCTCAAGTGGTAAATATTTACAGCGGCTTCACCTGGATGTGAAGGGAAATTGTACCTGCTACTGTGTTTGTATGAAAACACCAAAACAGAGTAATTGCTCCAATTACAGTGTAGTTAACTTTGTCACCTGGCAAGCCACCCCTTGGAGTATTGTCACTGTACCAGCAGGACAGCTTAAGGGAGGCATCAATGCCAGGGTTCTGCTCCCCGGGGCAGCGTCCCCTCCTGGGAGTGGGCACAGAGGCAGCCACAGCAGTCTGTGCCTTCAATTGCCCTCCCACTGACTCTTCATACAGCTGTTCAAAACTAAGGGTTAAAAAAGTAAAACTGCGAACATGCACCTTTGACTATTTTCTAGCAGACAACAGATTTTGTAACCAAACCAGTTAGGGGACAGGACATCTCTTTGCTAGGGTCGGAAGGAGATGCCGAGGCCATCTAACCCTCTCTCTCCCTGAGGGCCACGTGTCCTACGTGGACTCCTCCAGATCTCCCAGAAGAGGAGCAAACCCTCCAGAACTCCAGGCTGGGGTCTGTTCCCCCCAGCACACACAAACACAGCCCCACTGCTTCAGACAATGGGAAAAGATGGGGCTGAATGAGCCCCAGCACCCACCTCCTTCCAAATGGCACGGATCTATACTGGTGGTGGTCTGGGTTTTGCTTGGTTTCTTTCATTTTAATTATCAGAAAAACATATTTGGATAGCTAAAAATAAAACTTAGATGCTATTGTGGATCCTGAAATCACTTTGAACATACAAATAGATTACAAAATTAAAAAATAATTGAAAAAGCCTATTTACTGTCATGATGAATTGCAAAATTTTGAGCACTGAAGCCAGTGGATTTTATGTCCAAGCAGGAAAAAATGCTGTTGTCCACATGGGAATTACTGAAGCAAAACATTTGCTCTACTTTGAGTTATCCAGAAAATCCCTTCAGGCATTAAGGGCAGCAATAAATACTGCGAGATGGGAAGACTGTGCTCGCATGTGTTCCCAGTGTGCGTGTGTCCCCTGAAACGCTGAAGAGGCACTGTAATGTATTGCCAAGGCCTTCTCCAGCAACAGGCTTTGGTGCTTTTCAGCTGGCTAAGCTGAAAGGCTTTAATCCCTAGAAGGGCTGAGGGGAAAGTGATCCTTTTAAAAAATTATTTGGATAAATGAAAGCAGTTGGTGAATCTCAATCTGAAGGGAAGCAATCCCGTTGGCCACTGTACAACAGCATCGCTTGGTGCAATCAATACGTTTTAGCCTTAGTAGGACCATCACAGAAAGAAGATGCATCTTTTTTTTAAGATAGGGTTATGTTTAACTTGTCTCAAAACTCTAGCATGTTTTCTGAGAGCCTCCCAAGTCACCTGTCTGGCACATAGCAAAAACCACACATCGTTTGACACTTACTGCACCAAAGCATCCCAGTTTCAATCCCTTTCCCATGAAGAAACCATGTGACACACAAGGGGCAGAGAGGGTCCCAATCCAGTGCGTGATTGTTTCTGACACTGCTGTCTGAACCTTGCAGAAGAAGCCCCAGGAGGCCTCCAAGAGCCAAGGAGATGGTGGATGTTCTGAAGGACATGCTGAGCTGATGCCTCTGCTGGGGCAATGTGTGCGTCTCGGTATGCCGAGCCCACTCATTACTTGATTTTGATTTTTGACAAGGGTCCATCCTCTATTCCTTCTTGTTTCTTGACAAGTCCCTGCATCAGCTCCTGCTAGAGGTGATCCCAGCATCCTTCCTCTCTCTTGCCTGTTTCTCCCTTTCCAGCAAGGCTGTTCCTCCACCAGCAGTAACCCTGACCCAGGCACCTTCAACCACAGACCTGACCCAAAACAGGGTCTGTCACACTAACCGTCTTCAGCTCAATAAAGAGTTTGCTTATACACTTTCACAAAAATCTAGACAAAGCTCAGTCAAAAAACCCCCCAAACCCCAAAAGAGATAGCTGTCACGCTCTACAGTCTGCAGCATGCTCTGCTAAAATACATCCCCCAGTCATTCCTACTCCACGGATTACGATATTGAGTAGATAGAGATTTTCTTTATGACATAAATAAGCAGGAGAAAAGAATCAAAAGCTAACTGCTTCTAAATGCATGGTTTTACATGGTGTGCCATTTCAGAATGTGCCCTGATGGACTGGAACTCTTGACTTTACCTTCCAGGCTGGAATAAACTAGAGCAAAGTAAGAAGCTACATGAGTACTGCAGAAATGAAGTACCCTTGAATTCTACGTGCAACAAACCAGCAGGACCCACTTGCTGGGAGAAAAAAAAAATCCATCAAGCAGAGCATCTTTCACCAAGGCAAGCAATTTGAGAGATAACTAGAAAGGATCATATCAAGCCTTGATTCTTCAAGAACCACAAACTAAAGGCGTTGGTTTGCTGGTGCTTAAAACCTCAGATGTAGGTAATGGTTCAGAGCCAACACCATGACGTTAAGGTAGGCAGAGGTGAGCAGATGGTTAGGTTCTGTCTGTTGCCCTTTTCTACCAGTGAAGAACTTCATTTCTAGCAGTACACACTTTGTAAAGCAGCCTTTGTCTTTCACTTTCCCAGGGGAAATGGGCTATTTGGCAGAAAGCATTCCCCCCTCCCTGCACAGGGCCTGGCACAGCGAGAAATACCAGACTGGCTGTATTAACGCTCACCTGCCGCGATGTCATCGTCAACCAGGTCATGCTCCTCTTCCTGCACTTTGCTTTCTGTCCCCAGTGCATCCGAGCTGGCGCTACTGGTTTGAACGGCTTCTGCGGTTACTCCAGCTGGAAAACAGCCAGACACCAGTGTCAGTGACTTTGGTAGGGAACATCCTGAGATTGGGGTGGGAAAAAAAAAAGAATGTCATTTTGGTTTTGTACAGTGAACCATGCCCTGTCACTCCATGAAACAGAGACAAAGCAAGGAGCCAGTATCTCTGGTCTCCCTCCACCCTGTACCCAGACTGTTCACAAGCCTGGCCTTTAAACAGCTCTGCCACACTGTAAATGCTTGTATTAGTCTGTCATCTTCTAGCATCATTAAAAGTATTAGATGCAGGCACCAACAACTGATTTAGCCACACACATCAACAGCAAAGTCTTTGGGGTCCAATCAACCTACCCTTATTCCATGAGAACTCCCATTGCAATCGACGGAAGTTTAATTAACTTTTACTCAATTAATCTGGCTTTAAATAAAATTTTTGAACAGAGATATAAATCTACCAGAAATACATTTGTAAAAGCTGACAGCAGCCTATTTGTTATTATAGACTTTCCATATTTATTTCACTTTCCAGTCATAACACAGATTGTTTGAAGCAGTTTAGAGAGAGAGAGGAATGTCAGCAGAAAGATACCCTTCAGTCGTGTCATCTCCTGCTGCAGCCACGCGTAAGGCTTCTGCTGAAGAGGCAGCTGATGTGGCAGAAAGGTTTACCCGAACCAACTGGATTTTAGCTCTAGGAGAAGTGCCTGCACTTGGTGTCTGGGCAGGATGTAGGAGAGGAGGTCTGCACAGAGGCCGAGCGGTGGTGACAGCAGCCAGTGACAGCAGCCAGTGACAGCAGCGCGGCTGCCTGGCATTAATTCACTCCACACTGCTCTGCTCCGCTCCGATCGATGCCGGCAGCTCCCAGCCGCCCCGCGCTGCCGGCTCCATCCACATCCCGCTCCCACACAAAGGCTGGGGCAAGATAACCTTCTCCTTTCCATTAAAGCCAGAGGAGCCATTTTTCTCTCTGCAGTAACGTCACCAATTTAAAGCTCCCTCTGCCCGCCCCGGGCTCGGCGGACAGACCCACCACCAAGGGATGTTTGACACTGAAGGCAGCCCTGGCTCTTAAAAATAAGCAGGCAGAAAAAGGCAGTAGGGCTTTTCCCCTTTTGAACCTTCCCTGCAAACACACCCTCATGGCAAATGCTCCCCGGCCTCGGTGGCATTTCAGGGACAACAGTACACTGTGAGGAGGAACAGACAAGGCCACGGCAAACATTTACAGTCCCATGACACAATCTTGGTAGATAGAGGATGAAGCTTTGAAAGCTTAACTGTTTTCCTGCCTCTGGGAGCCTGAAAAGCACCAGCACCCGCAACAGCCCTGGCAGGTTTAACTTGGAGCATCACTGACACGTCCATTCCCATTCCATGGGGGCCAACAAGCTGATGTGCCCAGTTTGGATTTGAAGACCCAAATAAAACAAAGACTTATTGTTCCTCCTCTGCAAGGCATTGTGAAAGGAAGCCTAATGTATCCCAACACCCTGAACTTCTCCTGTGACACAGGAGCTCTGCCAGCAGCTGGAAGCCTGTGGCTCTGAACAGTGAGGGCCACCAGGGAAAGAAGATCTGCCTGGCTTTGTCCCTGCTCCCCCACCCCACCATCCACTGGGGGACAATCATCTCTCTTGCATCAGTGGAAAGATTATTGAAAGATAGCCCTGTGCAAGTCTCTCTGCCTTTCCTTGCACTAAGACCCCGGGACACACGCCAGTCACTTGGTCTGGAGCAGTAAGGTCACATCCCAGAACTGGTACTGGGGAAAATACTTCCTCTCTGATGGCCAGTACAACGCATATGGCAAAGGATCTCATACCAGCACCAGCCTTCTATCAGTGATTACCATGTCTGTTACTCAAAACAAAACCTGTTGATGTGCCAGAGAAGCACTGTTTCTGCATCATGCATAATCCTTATCCCCTTCAATTGCTCCCCAGACCTTCAAAAAATACATCAACTTTTAATCACGTCTTGCAATGTAACTAATATGTACATTTTACTCTTTACCCACAGCAGCAACACTTGTAGCTCCTTATTTTGTTTCTCCTTTCTGATATCACAAATATTACTCTTCCTCAGAGGGTCAGCATCTCTGTGTATGTTCATACAGACAACACAAACGCTTCTCAGTCCTGTCATTCGGGAGAAGCACAAACTCTGTAACATCAATTCAGTTTTCAACACTGTTAATATAATAATACATTCCAATTTGCTAGCCATGACCTGTTTGGAAGGTTTCCAGTATCAGTGCTTTCCCAACACTGAACAGTTGCATCCAGCTCATTCCCTCAGCCAATTCCTCTATTTTATATTTTCTTCCTGGGTTTTAAAGCTTTTATTGTTCCCTTAAGATTAGCACATCCTAATTTAGGGTTAAAACATTGCTCTGCTTGTATTGCTAGGGACTGACAGAGGCCAAAGCACTGCTGTGTGTGTGTCCTTGTAGTGAATATGTACAAAACACTTGAGGGTTCTTCCTGCCTTCTGCTGTAACAGTGCCTGCCACCTTTATAACCTGAGCACGAGCACAAGAGGGAGAACAAAATGCGACGCTTCCGATGGATGCACACCTAAAACACACACTCACTCTACTCCAAAACTTCCTAATGTAATTGTTCAAGTAACACTCAGCACCAGAAATAACAAAGGATTTGGGACTAATGTGAATTTCCAGTTGTTTTCAAGTAGGTTAAAAATAAGCTCCCCTTTTGGAAGCAGCCAGGCGAGTAACGCAGGCAGTGCCGAGTGGTTTACATACACTTCCCCGAGACAATTCCTTGCACCCAACAAGGTTGGTCAGACCACTCCAGAGAGTGGAAATCACTCATCAGCAACAGCAGCTACAGTGCCTGCTCCACAGCTAGAGCTGTAGCTACAAACCAAGTACAAACTGCTCTAGGTGTTCCTGCTCCGGCAGGGGATTGGACTAGATGATCTTTCAAGGTCCCTTCCAATCCCTGAGATTCTGGGATTCTGTGAGTACAACCAACCTCCAAAGACCAGTCCAAAAATCCACTCTAATCTACAAACCAGCACAAGTAGCACGGCAACCCAAGGCTCCCTGGCTGTATGTACAACATACAGTCACTGCTTATTCCCCACTTGGCTGCACATCTAAACTCCGCAACAACAACATCCCCGTAATAAGGCAAATGCTACATGGCTGAAGGCTGTAATTAACAACAGCTTAGTCTCACCACCAAATTCCCAACATCACTCTGAAGTACCCTGCTCCATGTAATTTATGCATTCAGTTTAGATTTAATAAGATTATTACACATCCCTCAAAAATCAATTGCCATTTAACAGAGACCTTTCTCTGAACAGGAGCTGGAGTCTTCAGCGGAAAAGGAATCTCATTTTAAGACAGATGAGCACCTACAACTTAAAAGCAAGCAAACATTCTCATTCACAAAAATACGAATGTTTACTGGTTTGTTAGGTAAGGCAGGTTATTGGGCATTATTCCTGAGCAGCCAGTTTCTGGGAGGATAATGGAATGGAGTAGGAGTGTCTCCTGGTGCTGACGCATCTTCTGAAAACACGCCCTTACGAGTCTGTGCAACCTCTGCTTTAATAGCAATGAATAAAAGGAAAAAGAGCTATTTTAGAGGAAAATACAAGATTAAGTAGTGGCCAGCAGCTATTTAAGTTATTTGGAGACTTACCTTTACCCACCATCTCCCTGCAGCGCTTGGCAAGCACCGGCTTTGAACCCCGGTGGGGCAGGCACTGCATCAAAGGGTTAACAGACTGCGATGGACCGTGCACCACACAACCTGCATCACCTCCTCTCAGCACCCTGCTTGGACTGCTGGGATGCTCAGGATGTGCTTAGAACAACGGCTAAAATCTAATTCTAGATTCTTCTAATTATCCTGTGAACAGGAACACCAGTGTTTTACCACTTGTACCTTTATCAGCCCTTTTCACAGCAAATTTCTACCCCAAAAACCTCTCAACTACAACCTCTTCTATCTGACCCTCGATTTCCCCCCTAAATTGTAGCACTGCTTGTAATTTTGGGTACAAAAATGACTTTTTTCCCCCCCCTTCTCCTTTTATCAAGCAACCAAGCTGTTCTCAGCATCACTTACGTGATATCACGCTGTCGATGTACTGGGGCAAATAGGGAGCCCAGGCGTCGATGGTTTCCTTCCGCCCCGCCTGCTCGATTCTCCTCAGCTCCGCGAGCAGCAGGGCCTGGGCAGCCTCTCGCACCTGCAGAGCCAAGGGCAAGGTCATGCAAACCCAAGCTGCAAGTATTTATCAGTATTTATCAGTGTGCTTCCCGTGTAAATTAGCAAGAACAAGAGGAAAAAGCCTCCACAGAAAGCGAAACCCGAGCTTTTATCAGACCTTCCTTTTCCCCCGCTCCCCTCCACCTTCAGCACTGGAAGAGAAGGGCCACAAAGAAGGTTTCTCACTCAAGGAAATAAGGCTCAATCTTTTCTTCTTTTGAAAGGCCAGCAAAATTCTAGTTTTCTAGAAGCAGTTTGTAATCACCCTTCTCCCTCTGCACTCCCAAAGCTGGCTCCAAAACTCCACATGTGCGAGCAGTGAAGTTTCTCTCAGCCTCGGGGATGTTGCAATACAAAAGCAACACAAACTATCTCAAAATAAATATGTATTTTTCACAGGAAGCTTACTCGTTTCCTACATATTATGGAAGACTGACCAATGAAAGCAAAGGAAAACACATAAACACGTTCATCAATAGACACACTATTTCCACCTGAAAGGTTTCATGCACAAGGAAGTGATTTGACCACAGGAGAAGAAGAAACTGCAGACAAACAGAGTAGAAGCCTGTTGCCCCGGCAGCTAGAGCTCTCCAGCCACTAGGTTCTGCTGCTTAATCATTTTAATGACTTCCAAAGTAATTACCCCTCCCAGGAAGCCACCTCACAGTGCCTGCTATCGAGCTAGAGAGCGGGTGATCAGGTACCAACAGCCCCAATTCCCAAGTTCCAGGGCCTGCAGCCCACGGCCCTGCTCCCTTCCTCCCTTCCCACAGGGAAAGCTGCACGCATGAGACATTTTCTGCCAGACCAGCACAGGTGTAGTCTTCAGGCCCACCAGTCATTTATCAAACACCCAGGTGACAAACCTTTCACTGCCTCCTGGACACATGCTCCAAAAAAAAGAAAATAAAATTAAAAAAACCCAAACCCAAGCAAGTCAGCACTCTCTTGAAAAAATACAGGGTAGGGTCTTTCCATCCTCATCACATCCTTAATGCAGTCAGGGAAGCTTTTCATCCAATCAGTGCTTTAAAAAGAATACATACAGCTTCCAGAAGATGTAAAAAAATTATAAATATATATGTATATTCAGACATGATCACTTTTTCAGCATTTTGACAGTCTAACTGGAAGATTAACTTACTAAATCTGACATGAAAAAACTGCAGGAACTTGTGCCAGGAGAGAAGTCTATTTTTTTTTATATGGAGGGAAAGTGTGATCAGTAAAGGAGGGTAAGATAAACCCCCCCAAAACCTAGCAGTACAAAACTCCTACTGCAATCACCTCCAAGCACCGATCCTGCCACCTGCGAGCCAGCATCTCCAGCAGAGGAGGGCGGAACTTGTCCAGTCCCAACAGGTCGGGGAGCATCACGCAGTGCATCGCGGCCAGCTGGCTCCACCCTGGCAAGAGAGACCACAACGGGGAGATAAACACAACCACCAACACAAGTCAAGTCAGTTCACACTGGCCACTGGCCTGCTACAGGGGATGTCTTCAGGAGAAGGTGGGACAAAGAGGGAGAGAAATAAAAACAGAAGGAATTTTGCAGCAGAACAAGAGATCTCTTTTCTGCCATGGGAATTTGGGGGGCTCACCCCATCATGAGCTGTACCCCATCTTTAGGGATCCCAGCTGGAGCCAGGGAGGGCCATACAGTGCATGTGCCTTCCTTATGGGCCAGGGCTGAGCTTTTCCAGGCAGGAATCCCGCCTGCTGAACCAGCACTCAGATCTCAAACACATGCAAGGGACAGATGAGACTGAGCAGACTGCCTCAAATCCATCCTGATTAAACACAAACAGCCCTCTCCACTCCCAGCCCCTCTTGGTCAAAGGTTTGGATTTTAGACTTGGATCCTGAATGATACACTCAATGTACATGCTAAAGACCAAAAGAGTCCCCAGAACATTATGGCCAATTTTTGGCAAAAGCATAAGCTGTGGTTCTGAGTTCCAGAGTTCCAACCCTGCTCCAGCCATAACTAACACCACTTACCCACAGCATTTCATACCCTACAGCAAGTGTGACATGATTCAATTACCAAACCATAGCAATAGGAACTAGTACAGGAAAGACTACACAGGCTTTTCTGTCTGTTTAACAGGTATGCAAACACGAACAAGTGTGTGTTTGCCTGCTCCCCTCCTTGCTGCCCCTGGCCAGGACTGCCCCAGCTTATCTGGGGTGTCCCTCCTACCAGCCTGCCACAGGGCAGTTACACCCAGGCAAGATGAGCTTGTCAAAACGCTGCCAGGGTGCTCTATACAACAGAAGGCTCCTGGCATTATGCTCTACATTGACCTGAGAAACCCTAGAAATACTCCAGGTGAGCATATAGATCTACATTTTTAGATTGTCAGCAATATTGAGCAGAAAAATCTAAATCTTTTAACTAATAGAGCTCTTCATGGCGTTACAAGAAAAGAAATCATTAAGTCTATTTTTCCTCAAAGAAAAATGGATTAAAAAGAGGAATTTCCAATTTGAGAGAGCACATTTCTGCTACTTGAGATGCATGAAAGCTGGAATTTATAGCTAAGTAATAAGGCATAAAAATCCTGATCTGAAGCAGCCTGCCAAAGGGGATATGAAGGGGTTTTGTTCGTTTGTGCCAACCTTGTTGGCAGGAAACATTGCTCATCGTGCAGACAAACCTTTACTAGAGGAGATAATCAACCCCAGCACAGGACTCGGGTAGTTTAAATAAGCACTAAGCTGTCATAAGCACCAAAAATAAAATTTAAAGGGCATGTAGCTGATTTTGTTTGTTCCATTTTGGAAGGAGTATTAAATTTTCAGCCTTTTGATTTGTACTGTGGAGCAGAAGCCCCATCCTACTCTCATCCCAGCTGGGGCTGAGCTTCCCCCCGAGGAGCGGCTCCCACAGCTGGAGCTGGGACACACCACGTGCCGCCCATGGGCATTCTCCCCTTCTTACAACGGGCTGAGATTTTGGGTCAAAAGACAACAGCAAACCCCAACAAGATCCAAAATGTCATCTGACACACCAGTTGAGAATGGCGTTTGCAGACAGCCCAAGGCAGCAAACGGCATCTTCTCACCCTCTTACCAGCTGTAATGCAAAATGGACAACCCCCTATTCCACCTCGCTATTACATGTTTCTTTGCAAAGGAAAACTCCTACACAGGTCAAATTGAAGTCACATCGTAACAATGATAAGGGACATTAGTTGAAAGTAAAAGACAAATAGAAAAAGTGAGGAAAGAATACCTTCATTGACTAAGAAACAGGTATGTAAAGCAGGAGCAGTGTCAGAGCCAGAGTGCCCAGCTTCAGTGCTAGAAGGAACAGCAGGAGCGACTTGCAGAGGAGAAAAGAAGAAAGAAAGAGAAAGAAAAAAAAAGAAAAAAAAAAGGAAAGTGAGGAGAGCAGCTTCTGAAAAACAGATTAGTATCACTGAAGAATGAAAAACAAAACTGGGGGGAACTGTGATAATACTAAAGTGAAGAAGAAGTCTAGGTTTTACAGGGAGTGCGATGCCAGGGAGAGGAGGTACATCTGCAGAGGAACATACACACACACACAGAGACAGACACACAGACACCAGGGAGAGGAGGTGCAGCTGCAGAGGAACACACACACACACAGACACCAGGGAGAGGAGGTACATCTGCAGAGGAACACACAGACACACACACACAGACACACACACACACACACCCCCCAGCACGCTCTGAACTCACACGGGTACCAGTAAGGAAAGCCATTACACGAGTGTCTTTAGTAACTGGGTTTGGGTTGGCAGCATGGTTTACTATCATTTTTTAAAACCAGGAGTTTTGCTGCTTCTTCTTGTGCTTTTCTCCTATTTTGGTAGATCTGGAGTTGGCAGTACTCAATTGTTACCCCACAAATTAAGCCTGGGCCGCCCATCTGTCACTCTAAAATGCCACAGAACGTCGTCCCGATGGCCAGCTCTAACACAGGCTCATTTTAAACGTCTCCCCATCCAAGTACTTTTAACCCTGTACCAGGGGGGGTGCTGAGAGTGTGGAGCAGGAGCAGACAAAGCCTCCTGCGGGCGAGGGCAGGGCTCCAGCGTGTGACTGGCAGCAGTGCCCAGCATGTTTATTCTGCCAACTACAAATGTGATTGAAAAGCAGTTCTAAACCTTATACTCCCACTAATGCCTCGTGACTTACTATTACCCCATGAAAAGCTGGGCAGACCTTATGGCCTACACATGCTCTGAGCTGGGGTCAGCGGGGAGATTGAGAGGGCACTCTGTGACACTTCCTTCCTATGGGGAGATCACCGTATGCCATGCACGAGCATCCCCAAATGAATCCCCTCCTTTTACTCCGTTGGGGAAGAACAATGGGCTCCAGCTCCCTGACCCGTTCCTCATTGTCTCCCCAGTGGTCTGCTTGCTTTCCGTGCAGCGGACTGGGCTTCTTTTGTCCCTGGGGGACATCTGCATCCCAACTACTCTGCCCATCCTCTCCAGGCAAACCCATCCCGACGGCACGACCGGCCTAAATCCCTGCCCGGCAGCAAAACCGAGTTCCAGCAGATGTACTAAAAAGCTATTTATTTTATGAAAAAGGGAGATGGTTTGTAACACCACAAACCCATCCCAGGCTGAAACCAAAGTCGTACTCGGCAGCGCCTTTGTGCGGCAGCCGGCGTCGGTAATTACAGCCCTGCGAGGGGAGCAGCTGGGGCTGAGCAACACAGAGCCCCGCTCATCCCAAACACGGGTCACACGGAGGGACATCAAGCATGTCATGACATGCATTAATTGTGTCTCTAATTGATTTGTAAGAAGGGCAGCTCTGGAAGGAACATGAGCAGCGAGACGCCGGGGGGAGAGCGCGTGGGGCGTAAAGGTAAGCCACCGAGGGAACTCACGGCCTGAGAGTGGCACTAAGGACCAAACCCACCTTCCCCCAGCGGGGCAGAGGGGCCACCAGGCACAGGAAAAGATGACAATGTAGGAACAGGAGTGGTTTTCTATATTTCTGACAGCGCACAGGATGTCATTTTTATCAGCTGTTTCTCTTGAAGTTAGAAATATTTCCCCCGGGGAGCTAAAGGTACGTCTACCCCCAAAATCAGCACAGCCACTTCACAGGATAATTACACAGCTGGCATTTGGGAAAGGAAACCCATAATGGAACTGCATCTTTAGAAACAAAGCACAGACCCTCTCTGTGACAGACACAAGGCTTTCTCTCGCAGTGACTTTGCCACATACACACGTCTCTGAGACACCCTCACCTTTCAAGTAGCGCTCTGTCAAGGAGGAAAAGTAAATGGCTGCAAAACCCAAAGAGGAGTGAAACCCCAAACCTGCCCCACCTGCTGGGACAAGAGCCCAGATTTTCATTCCAGCTTTCTGTTACTGACTGCTGCTTCTCTCTTTAGGTAGCAGCCTTGATGATGGAAAAAGCTTGACACCTATCCCTCCTGCAACGGATTTTCCCCTTGCAACCCAAGACCACAGTAAGGTAATATTTGTGTTTAGGAAAAGAATGCACACAAACATTGCTGATGGACAAGCTTCCTCCTCAAATACAAACAGCCCTCTTTCTTTGCAGGAGTGAAGAAAATCACACAGCTGAGGTCTAAGTTGCTAGCTCTCTAAGACAAGAGCAGGTCCACTGCCCAGAGGTGTTTTTTAAAGATGAATATGTACCTTTCATGTATGTTGTGGTAAATACTGCAGTGACAAGGTATTTGTATTCTGCAAAATGCTATCAGTTTAGCAAGTTTCTCCAAATTCATATAGCTTGAAAGGGCAAAGTTTTAATAGAAGATAAAAATACAAGTGCAACATTCAGATATCCTTCAAGACTTGAAATTTCCTCTACTTCATAGATTAACCCAAACCCAACCAAATGATGGGTACACCTTTCCTCTTCACTGTATCATACAGCAACACACATATGACAGAGGTTACACAAAGACATTCTCCCCAGGTCGATAGAAACCTTCAGCTGGTGCCCTGCAGACTCCATTCCCCTGCTACCCCCACAGCTAAGTGCTGCCCCTCCTCTCTGGGGCACCGCAGGCATCTGCACTGCCTTCCTGCCCCACCGGCCTCTCTGAGTAGCCCCACACTCTCCCCAGCACTCCCCTTCTTCCTCAGCTTTGAGCTCAGGTCAGAACTGGCCACAAGGTGGTGGTTTATGTTTACTTTACCTTTGGGATTAAGAGTGGCCGCTCATTTTGCCCCATCAAAAGCCAGCTCTACTTTAGAGAGCAAGCAGGAGGGTGCTTCCTCTTCCTCTGTCACCTCTCCAAGGAAGCTCTGGTCCCCAACTCCACTCTAGTCCAGCAGAAATTCACATCTAATCTTGTGCACATCCTTCTTTCACATCACAGGTCCTGTATCTTATTGCACTCACAAAAGAGACAACGCAGATGTTGTCCAATTGCAGGACCCCCCAGTGTCACCCACTGCCATCTTTCCTATGAGTGAAGACAATAGCAGCAGCAGTAGAAGCAGTGCTAAATGGAATAAACTCTTCATAAAAAGAAGAGGAAATATATACACACTACCTACATGTTCACCTTTATGCTTTAGTTTATAACCTACATAACCCTTGTTTGTCTTAGTCTGGCTAGCCCTTCCTTACAGACTCTACGCCTCTCACACCTCAGCACCAGCATGTCTGGGAGCACAACAATATGCAAACCCCACCATTGTCAGGGAATGACTTCATGACAGTGCCTGCACCTTGCAGGGATTCTTAGAAAGCCTTTAGTCATTACATATTTTTATCTAGAGTATTACACTATTTCCCCCCTCCCCCCCCCAGAAGCTAGAAATACTTTTTATCACTTGATAGTAAGCTGATAACTTCAGTGTCAGGAGCTGAAACGAGGTATCAAATAGTTCCAAAGGAAGTGATTTTTACCTTGTTTAATTTGTCCTTGGGCTGCATGGCTTGAACTCGAAGGGGGCGCCTTCGCTTTTGCCATCTCTGGGGTGCCTGGCCTAGGGGGCCTAAACACAAAAGGGACACGAGAGGGGAGGAGGAGGAGGAGCAGCAGAGGAGGGATAAAACACCCCAAGATCGTTATCTTACCGTTAAAAAAATACTACAATCAAGAAAGAAGAAATACACTCAGTCCCATGTAGGTACCCAAGGTTTTCAGAGTCATTTAATACATCAAACCCCACAGTAAAATTAAACAGAATAAATTGCCATTGTCCCCCTGTGCTCAGCACTGGTGAGGCCACACCTTNAGATTGGATGTGGTGTTGAGGGATCTGGTGTAGGGGAGAACTTGTAGAGTAGGGCTGATGGTTGGACTTGATGATCCCAGGGGTCTCTGCCAACCTGAATGATTCTATGATTAAAGCAGAGACTTGGACAGAAAGTTACCCCAAGTTCAAGGGTCTATTTGCCATACCTGGTGGGACCTTTCTTCATGTGGTCTCCAATGAAGGTGGCGTTGGTCATGCTCATCAGCGTGTTGGCCAGCGAGATGACAGAGAGGAGGTGCTGAGTGGTGACGGCACGCGACACACCATACGTCCCCTTGCCCAGGCCTTCTGTAATGGACATCTTCCTGCCCAGCTCCACCCCGTCATAGCGGGGCTTGCCCACAGGCTGGTTATAGCCTGGGAGCATCAGGGACATGTGGCCCCCTCTAGACAGGAGGCCAAAGGACACGGAGCAGTGTGGCTTGAGCATCCCGAGACGATCCAGGCAAAGCTCATCCAGAACGGAATTGAGGCCCCAGGCATGAAGACAGGACATGAAAAGCTTTGCTGTATCCATGGTTAGATTATATTCTAACAGAGTTAAGGGTTTAGATTTGCTGGAGCGATATTCTGGGTCACCATCTTCTCTTCTCTGTCTTAGCAATTCTTCATCCTCATCTTCATCATCAAGAAGATGCTCTTTGATATTCTCTTTGATTGTTTCCTTGACCTGTTGGAAGAGGACGGCTGCCCGTTTGCCAGTCAGAAAGGAGCCCCCTTTGTCAGACCCACCAGAGGCTTTCTGCAAGTTCTCAGGAGACACGAGTGCAGTGTTGGGTCTGGAGGCCTCCTCCGTCAGCAGCTGGATGATCAGGGCTTCCACGTCAAAGAACAGCACGTGTATGTCGGGATCTGTTAAGTTGGTCTTTATAGCTTGAACCATCAGGGAGTTATGGGAATATTTAGGTAAGTTCCCCTGAAAATAAAAGAGAAAGAGAAAAAAATATTGAAATTTCAACTGGATTCCTTGCTTCACACTTTTCACCAAGTTAATTCACAAATTGAGGAAGGTGTAGATGGTCAAAGTTTGAAAACTCAGAGGTATAAAACACGTTATGATAAACATTATGAAAGTATCAGTGAAGAATTTCACAGCACTTTTCAGTGTCAGGACTGTCAGACTCCCCACGGAGTGTTACACCCCTAAAGTGCAGAGATTTCCCTTCCAGAAGTTTATCAGGTAACTAGAGCTCTCCAGGTAAGACAGAGGTTCACATTTCTTACTCTGACTTCTGAAAGGTAACAGTTATAGGCTAAGGAAAAATAACATTCCAACAGTTAGTTATTTAACCTGGTTCTTCCACAGCTGCTATAGGCTGGAGGGTTTGTTCAGAACACACCAACCAAGCAGAACTAACCCCTAAGTTCTTTCTCACCAATAAAACCCAGAGTCAAGGTTCCAGTGTCTTTTCTCACCAATAATTCAACAGCTTTAATATAAACTCTCAGTTTGGTAGTCTCTAAACATTCCCTTTCTCTGTGGGTTTTTTTTTAAGCAACTTTTACAGCAAGCAGAGCCTGACACAGTCAGCAAACAGCCAAACTCTGCCCCTCCTCCTGTGCTCAGCTCAGAGAATGAGGACAGCATGCTGCTTAAATAAAGCTCCCATGAGAAGCAAATAATGGGTAATTGCAACCAGAAGAGAAATAATTAAGTGTCAGTAAATAATAGCTGCAATGCACTGATTTACTGATACATTGCTTATTTAAAAACCCCAGTTATTTTCTCAGAAGGTGACACAGGTAACATTTTATGAAACAGTCACAACAACAGAGCTCAACCCAAGGATACAACCAAAATATTTTGGCTATGAATCATCACTGACCGCTGCTACAGGACGTTTTGCCATGCTGTGTGCTGTGTATAGTGGTGCTTTTGGGCAGTGCTGGGTTGAAGGTTGGACTCAATCACCTGAAAGGTCCCTTCCAGCCTGGAGAGCTCTGTGATTCTATGCAACACCTTCATGAGGTGTGAAGGACCTGCAACGTTCACACTTGGGTATGGGCACGGCAGATGCAGTAGGACACGTTTGTAGAGAGAGGCTGGTGTTCCAAAGAAAGCTCCCTCTGAGTGACGTTCTCTTTCCAAAGGGAATCCAGCCGGGAAGGAGCAGGCGGTGTCGGTCCCTGCACAGGGCTCTGCTGCTCTCTGCTGGCCACGGGCTGGGAACGGGCAGAGGGACACCCAACTACCAGCTCTTCCTGCCGGGGCTCGGGATTGCTGCTGAACAGCACCGACACTGCACAACTGTAACACTCTGCCAGGCCTTGATTAGGAAACCGAGTAGGATGGGTGAGAGAGGGCTGGACTTGCCAGCCCCCAGTTCCCCTCAAGAGCATTTGACACTTCTGCCCATTAATCTTTAACAGAACAATAAGAATGTAAGTCAGGGGTTATAGTCTTCCTACGACAAAGTTCATAAGCCCCTCAACAAGCTCAGGGCTTATCTTTTCTCTGTGTTTGGCCAAACTGAAGCCTGTGGGAAAGCTCTTCCCTCCAGCTCTGCTCTGAGGATAGGCACTGATACGCCACTGAAATAAACGTTCCAGGTCCTCCGTGCAGACCAGACCAACTGCAACGCCACTTGCCTTGTCAGAGGCTTCAGAAGCCAGCAGGTTGGTGGCCAGGGTCTGCAGTTTCTGATGGGCCACGTTCTTCAGAGCGGCCAGGCTGCGCCGAGTCATGGCCTGCTTGAGGTTGACAGCGGGGTGGCTGAGGGCGTCCACCGCCGCCGGCACCGCCTCGTCACAGGCGTTCAGGATCTCTACGGCCGTTATGCCCATCACACATCTGTCCAGAGCACCTGCAGGGGGTTTCAAAAAGCAGGATTTAAGCAAAAACGTGCTGGAACACCCAAAGGTGAAAGTTATTTACACCACAGGATGCAACGCCTACAAGTTTCCCTACAAGTTTCCCAAGCTCTCAAGGGAACTGCTGAGAAGCAGGGACACTAATAAACTGGGAGGCCACTCTGTGTGCAGCCAACCCTTTAACTGGTGCCTCTAAAGGTAACTGGGAAAACATGCAGGGAGAGGACAGCCACAGGGAGCTACACTTCTCCAAAGCTAAAGGTTTCATACCAAAAGGCCAAATAGACGTTTAACAAAAGCTTGCATAATCCACAAAGTTTGGAAATACGAGCAGTGATAAATTTGCAAATATAAATGTGCAAAAAACCTAACTCCTCTCAGATGCCCTTGTGCAGAACCATATATATACACACACACAACACACCTACAACTGCTTACTCAACATCTGTGAACTGAACCTTACCAGTATCCATTTGCCAGACGTAGACAGAGCCATCTGAGCATCCCACCACCAGGTAGTCATCAGAAGGCCTCCACTTTATCACCTGAATAGGGAAGAGGTGCCGGGATGCCAGCATGATGCATTTCTTCTCCCGCAGGCTCAGGAGACCTACTGAGTGATCACTGGCAACAGAGCAAATGCAGTGCTGAACTCGTGCCTGGCAAAGGGAAAAGGAGTAAAGAAAAAGAAAGTCAGTCTTAACTGTAACGTGGACAGTTTGCATTTACTAATCTCTTCTGCACTGGACCAAGCACAGTGATCAACAACCTGTTTCATAAACAAAATGCAGGCACATAAGTCTATGGCCAAACTGACTGAGCTCACCAGCAACACCATCTCAGCCACAGGAATTCTCTGGAATCCAATCTCGTGCACATCACAGTGAGCAAAGAGGTATTAGACCCTGTTTTGTTGGGCCAAAATAGAAACCACTGTTTTTAAGTAAGTCAACATCACTTTGTTCATTAAATTCTACCTCTTTGTCCCAGTTCTGAAAGACAACAATGGCCTTTAAAATCCTAGAGGCTACCTGGTGGGAGACCCTTGCCTTTCACAAATTCTGAACACCTCCAGGGGAAAGGCTGCTTCCACATGACAGGAATCAGCCTGTTGATGCTCCACACCATCAAATGCCAAGCATTTCCTTGGCCAGCTAGGCTTTCATATCCAGTTTTTAATTTACTGGCTGTAATCGCTTACATAGCTAAAACCTGACGGGAACGGACCCAAGACCAACAGAACCATTAATCTCCTTGGTGTATACATTTATCAGCACTAAACGTTCAGTATTTCATGTTCCATTCATGTTCTGAAGGAGGAGATGAGGAGCTGCACCATTTATGGAAAGTGTGAGACAGGATATCAGATGTATTACGTAGAACTTACGCTACAGCTTTCTGGTGGAACTAGCAGCTGTGTAATTTCTCCACCATGTACACAGAAGATATGTTTCATCTCTCCAGAAAATATATCCCATATGATGACTGAGAAATCCACACCACCTGAGATCAAATACCTTTGATCATAACGAGAAGAGACCTGATGAGGATACAGTAAGCATGTAATTTTGTTTCGATGGCCTCGGAGGGTCCGGTGAGGCGGCCAACCTGGGTAATGGGGTGAGGGGTGAAAGGGGAGGGGGACAAGAGAGAGAGAACACACTTATTCAATAGAACAGCTAACAATCCCAAACATGGATTGTTAAAAGAATAAACACAGACATACTGCAGCTTGACAGAAGTTCTTGTACAATTAGTCTTCTCTTTTTTAAAAACGCTTATAATTTTTGTTACTGGACTTGGAATTACTAATTCCTTCTGCCTGGCTGCACAATCTCCCTTTCATGGAACTCAGCTGCCTTAAAGACAGCTTTCTTCCCCCCCCAGAAAAATCCCAGAAAATAAAAATAAAAGGCCACAAAGACGTGAAAACTTAAATTCCCTTCCCCATCAAACCTCAATTTATCCAGGGTTATAACCAGAAGGAAAAACCAGGAAAACTGCATAATCTTGCTCTGCACCAGCCACAAGAGCAGCATGACAGTCTGCAGTACCACAGATGGGGTGCTTGTACAGAATAGGTTATAATGGCATCACATTTACACTTAAAAAAGAAAATAACTTCTGTGAGCACCCAGCTGGAATGGTGATTCTTCTGCTCACTGAGATTAAACACACCAGTGAAATCATGCTCCTGCTAACCTTTCAGCTACTGCAGAAGATGCTTACCAAAACTGCTTTTTAGATGGCAAATTGACAGGCTCAGGCCCAGTGAATTAAATACCAGAACCAAGGTGTCTATGCAATACCTGCAAGGGGGGTGAGCTTTTGCCTGTTCGGGATTGTGCTGGCTGGCAAGCAGAGCAAACCTCCCCCAGAATGCACACCAGCACGTGGGTACTTTTACGAGGATAAGAATCACCAACACTTATTTGTGCAACTTTGAGGCTATCCAACTCCCTGTTAAGAAATAGCTCATTCTTGTAGGAAGTTCTATGAAGTAAATCAGTAACATAGAGGAAACGGTGCAATCTTGTGGATAACTGACAAGCTGGCAGGTATATTTACAGAAAAATATTTAGGTCTCACTTAGCAGCAGTTGTCAAGATCAACCCCCAAATGGTTGTTCTGAAGCTACAATCACAAAAGCATTAACATAACTGCCTACACCCAACATATACAACCGCAGGGCGAGGTGTAACACCCAGCTACAGAATCCACGGAGGAGAGTGTTGGGGTGAAGGTGGCATTTTCCCAAGGAGACCCTCCCCAGCACACTGACAGCCCAGCTGGGCCCAGTGCCACAGCCGCTCTGGGAGAGAGACAGGAGATGTGCCCTTTGCTCCTGCCTCCCAAGAGTGTCTGTCTTAGGCATCTCTCACAAGCATCAAGCCCACGCTGCAGTCCAGCTCCAGCCTTCTTCTCCTACCTCTCCTGAGCATGTGCTCTCCCTGCAGCAGCTGAACGATGGCGGTCTGGGTGGCGGGCACGATGACGATGCTGCCATCCTCCCGCCCGCAGACCAGCCGCCCGTGCGCGGGGATGTACACGCTGGCCGTAACTTTGAGTGGTTCCTTGATATTTGGGATTAGGCTCAGCTGGTCTATGATCCCAGCAGGGCGAGGAGTCAGCTTATCAAAAGCTTCCTGGAGGGACACTGAAGTGGTTGTTTGCAGTCCTGTTCAAAAAAGGGAAAAATGGAAAAAAACCAAGGAAGGGGTGAGGCAGAAAGATTTTAAAACCCAGCAGTTAAAAATGCTTTTCTGAGATCTCAGTTTAAACACACCATGTGACTTTGAACAAAGCAAAAGGTAGATGTACTGAAGATGTACTGGAACACAGAAACAACAGACATTGGAACTGAGAAGTATGAGATTGAAGCTACAAGTTACACAGGCAGAGAGCAATGACTACAACTAATATTTGGGGAAAAAAGCAGTTCAAACTTAATACCTAAAAAATATTTACAGTAAAATAAGATTTTGATCATATCTGACAAAACTAAGTTGCTGTAACTCTTACAAGAGGCTAACAATTAAAAGAACCCCAAGCTCCAAGTATACAGCAGTGCTTTGTACCCAGCACTGAAACATGTAACACAACCCAGATGTGCCCAGTAAAGGTCCCAGCAACAGGACTGCTAGCTCAGTGTACCTTTTGCACTCTCCCGTTGCTCAAGAGCATCAGGCACACTCCAGATACAGAGTCTCCCTGAAGAGTCCCCTTGGATTAGCAGCTTGTAGGAAATCTCTCTGTGCCCACAGAAGAAGCGAGTAACTGGTGGGCATATCAGTAGCTGTTAAAGAACATAAATGAACAGCTTTAGCACACGTACAAACCACGTACTAACCTCAAAATCTACTACAACAGTCCTGAGATAACAGCATTTGTAAATCAGAGAGTTGCTTCTACAGGTGTAAGTACTAAATAGACAGCAACCTTAGACACATTCGTTTGTAGCAGTTGCAGTTCACAGCACGATAAAAAATGAAGTATAGCTCAAGGAGGACTTTGCCCTACAAAATTGGATTCTCTTTACTTTGCAAGGACCTAAGCTTCCAGGTAGTAAAGCTCTTGCTCAGTTATTGCCTAATCATCATGCACATCACAACTTGACTTCCAACTCTCCAGGCACCCATGAGTGATAAACTGTTGGTATACAGGGACTGAAGAGTCACTTAACTGGAGACTAACCTCAGCATTTGTCTGAAAACCAACAAGAACCAACCCAAACAGCAGGGAAGCTGCATCTGTGCTTTCTTCAGGAAAAGCAGAAATCCTAAAGGTGGACTTTCAAAGAGGAAGAACCGGTTACGATGCACGCGCATTCCAACTCTCTAAAAATAAAGAAACCCCAAAGATTTTACCTGTTTGTCTGCTCTGTCCAACACACTGTGCAGTAAAGGTGGAATCAAATTTTCTACCGCCTTCCCCACATCTCTGCGAAACGTGTCACTAGCTGGCAGGCAGCTGGGTTTAACAGCAAACAGAAAGAACAGAGAGCCTTGCGTTAGTAGAGGGTGGCTAGCACATGGCCAGCTAACCGAGTAACACTAACCACAACCAAGCCCCACGCCCTCCAGCGGCCCATCCAGCACCCAGCTCTTTACACAGAGCATAAAGCACAGCAGGGCTCTTAAACCACAGCGAACGCTTCGTCAACGAATAGCTGATTCGTGTCAGAATATTCAGGGATGTCCAAGATAAAACTAGCTCTACCCAGAGCAGAGAGACCTTTGTGTCTCATGAGGAAGCCAGAAGAAAACTAGAAAAGCTTTTAATTTTACTTTTGTCCTTCTACACATATCTAACCTTTGATAGCTAATTTTCAATTAATGTTACATTTTCACCTGCACAAACCCAGCTGTTCATGCCTCCCCTCAATGCACTGAAAGAGTGCTCTGTTACAGTAACAACCATCGCTCATGATCTACCCCACACAGCAAAGTCCTATTTCTTCCTTACTTGGACCCACTTCAGCAAATTTTTACACTTTTTTATTTTATGGTAATTTACACCATTGCTCAACAGCAAAATGCACCTCTTGGCATGGTGCAGTGCCATTAGGAAGTGAAGAAGAGTTAGTGTACTACCAGAAAACAGTGAGGCAATCTGTGTTACTGAGCACCAATTGCTCCAATGGGCTACACTGAGGGGCCACAGGCTTTAAAATATGCTCATGGAATACGAGTTCCTGCAACATTCATACAGTCTTGTAAACAAAATCAAAGCCAAAGATACTCAGTATTTCTTCAAAGAAGACATGAAGTCTTCCCCTGCTGGCTACCTGGCTGGTAATTTGTAGATGAAGCTTTGCCCATCTTCCGTCCACACGATGACTTTATCAGCTGACACAAAGTCGCCCCCAGTCCAGGTCTGATCGTTTTCACTTGGGACCGAACACAAGAGGGAATAATCTCCAGCATCAAAAACCTGAGAGGGAACAGAAAAGTCTGCTGTCATTAACCCATTACAGATTAAGACACCCAGAGAGCATAGAATCAGATAGGTTGGAAGAGACCCTTGGGATCATCAGGTCCAACCATCAGCTACTTTCAGTTTCAATACAGCCACACAAAAAGGACTTAGAGCACCTTGATCTAACTGTCTTACTGGCAGCTTAATGAAACCAGTTTTGGGGTGAGCAGCAGGCAGGCCTTACCCTCCAGTACTTGGAGCACACCACCAGCAGCGACCGCTGTGTGAACGCACAGAAAGAGATGCTTTGACAGTTCTGACAGTAAATGGGCTTTGACTCCTCTTCAAATACTGGTGTTGTATCCTGGAAACAAACAAAACCAACCTTAAATTCACTGCACCTTATTTAAACTTAGAAATCTGAAACTACATCCAGCCATATTACTGTCTGTACTAACAGCTTCACAAAAGGCATTTCTTGATGGCTTTAAATTTGCTCAAATCACAAGTTTGTCAATGTTTCCATAAATTTTAATTGAAATAAACACCTATGGTTTATTTGCTACTCCCATGGGTGCATCATATCTTGAATACCAACCTCCCCGTGATGAAGGGTCTGCAGACTGCCACAAGAGCAGCAGAAAAGCAGAACCCTGGAAGCGTTAGGTTAAGCATTTGGTTGCAGAGACAGACAGAACTGACCCCAGCAGGAGGTTATCACTTTCAGCCAGCCAGCAAGTGGATATAGCCATCGTCAGGCACATATACTGAATATGAGCATCATGTATATGAACACACGCAGAGTTGAACTGCTGGAAACACTCATCCCTTCCTGGAGACTGCCCTTCTCCAGAGGCAAAGGTTCAGTCACCGCTGACCACATGAGGTTCGAGCCAGCCCTGCCAAACACCCTGTGCCGAGGCTGAGTCTCAGCCTGGTCTAAGACATCAGGGCTGTGCCTTGACTAACCTGTCCCGCCTCAAAGCAAAACCTTCTCTTCTGGTTGGACTGGGAGTACTCACTGCTAACCTGCCCAGACCCAGCGCACACAGGAACTAGCTCCCAAGCTTTTAGTGTCATAAAAACACACCGTCTGTATCGAGGCAGGGCAGAGGAAATCAGGATAGGCAGGTAATGATAGCAGAAGTGGGGACTCTGTTCCCCTACATCACAACTCCTTTCTCTGTTACACATCTCTGTGGCAGAAGAGTATTTTACTGAAATATTATCTCCTCGTCTTCAAGATGGGCAGTGAGCGTTCTGCCTTACACAGAAAGCATTCCAGTGCTCAGAGAGTGTGACAGCCACCAGTGCCTGAAGCTGAGAGTCTCTACACAGAACAACATACAGATGGAGTCAGAAAATACCCAGCTGATTTTTCTTCTTGCTCACACTGAACTCAGGGACATGACAGAGGCCACGTGATGGAAACAGGCCGATGCCGTTTCGTAAGGTGCCAGATGGCCAACTTTAAAGGAAAAACCAAACACTCCTAGCAGTTCTTATTCTATTATTCCTCATAAGAAGATCTGCAAGAGCATGTGGTATCCTCTTTTGTCACTTAAGGCCAACACGGTCCCCAGCTGCACAGATTAGTGGTGCCTATTTAGTATCATCACTCTCAGTGAATTACCTTCCGCCCAGACAGTCAGCGAAACTAAGCAGATTCAGCTCACGTTTCCTTCGCTCAAGGTTTCCCCCAGCCCAAACACAGCAGCCTCTGATAAGCTCCTGCTTGGTTATCTCCTTGTGTTTCTCACGTCTGTAACAGCCAATACTCCTCGCTGCTCCCAGCTGCCTTTGGAAGGGCAGCTCTTCAATGGGACATTTGCTAAAGCACCACTGGCTGTGCAGGGAGGGCTCCCAGAAGATGCTGTGAGAGCAAGCCTACCCTCAGCCAGTTTGAAACCATGGAACAAGAAGAAAGGGAATACCACTCCTGTAGCCTGATGGGTCAAGCAAGGAATCCATTACATTGCTCTTCCAAGCCAGTGCAAACTGTGTTCCTGAACAATATTCTGTGCTCCAAACAATATTCCCAAAACAGTATTCCCTGCTCAGCAAGCCCTTCAGGCATCTCCACAGCACACTCATCTTCCTCAATTATTATTACATATAGTATTTTATATTTACCAGTAAAAGAAATAATAATACTAAATTGAACAATATTAATAATAGAGTATGTATGACAAAACTATAATGAAACATTTTTTAAAATTAAGTACAGATATCTTTAAGGGCACAAGAAATGCAGCTGGAGAATTTAAGCTGAAAAGAAATGAAGTATTGTGAAGAACTCATTTTGATAGCACCACCACCACAATCAAAGATAGATGATTCCTATGCAGCACAGGGCAAGCTTTGACTCTGTGAATTATTTCTTCTACCTATCTTAAGACAGGGTAAGCATGTCATTATTAGCACCACCTCTTTCAACTGCTGAGTACTTACACTGCAAGCTCCTGCATATGAACGGACTCAATAAAGCTACGGATGCAGCACAGCATCCCCATCAGTTTGGCAGGATAAACACTACTGTAACAGTCTTTGTTACATGAGATTAATAGAAATTGGGAAATTATCCTATTCTCAATTTTGAAATAAATCCTCTGAGTCAAACATGAGAAAGGTTAGGAGTTCTGCTCATAACTTGAATGAGGAGTAAAGCAAAACCAAGGCAGCTGATTTTTCAAATGGCAAAGCATTAAAAAGCGGTAGCACCATGCAGTAGCTGGGAGAGCAGGAAACAGCGTGAACAGCAGTTCTCCCTTCATCACAACAGGAAATCTCATTAGTTGAGAAGCCTTTGTTTACCTGCATGCGACTGACTTCAGAGGTTATTATCCAGACTTTCAGGATGCCAGTCACCGAAACCGCTACCACAGTATCCTCTGGGGAAAACCAAACACCAGGCTGATAAGTACAAGGACATCTTCATTCTGTTCCACTCTTGTGCATATCCCAGCATACATCGAGAGTACCTCAGCATTAAAGTTTATCAAAACATTCCTGAAGTATTTGCTTCAAAAAACCCAAAGGTTCCTTCACAAAGTGGTATTCCAGAAGCACACACACACACACACACACACACATGCAGATACCACGGGTTTGTGTTTACAGCCTCATTCCCACCTCTCGATTAATTCTAGGGCTCAAATTACATGGGGAGAACACACGGTTGATTTCAGTATTGCTTTCGGATATAGTGCTCGCTGGGTGCTGCCCAAAAGCACAAGCAGCAACATTCTAGTGCCCCCCCAGGTTCTTGAGAAAGTTGGAAATAGGGTTGCTCTTACCAGGAGGCAAAGCCTAACAATAGCAGCAGAACTAATTACCTTGTGTTCTGTTGGATCGAATGATAGTCATGGAGCTGATCCAGTCAGGAGATATCTTTGATAATAAAGAATAAAGAACTTCAAGGCTGGTAGCATCCACAACGAGAATTTCTGGATAGTGTCCGTGGCATAACAACCTCCCTTCATGCTGAGTCCCAACCGTAAACTGATAGAACTACATGGACATTAACAAAATACAGAGGGTTATACTCTGTGTGAGTCACTGGTTACGTCATTTTTTCAACAAAACCATACTTTCATAAGTATATTCTAATGTCTGTATGTTTAAATATCACTGCTGAGGAGAGCTTTTTAGGGAGGCCCCCTCTTCTCTTCTCTTCCCTTCCCAAGGCAGCCCTTATCCCGCAGACCCAGCTCCCGGACCCCACTGAGCCTTCCTCAGCCTTCCCTGCTGAGATCATCCTCATGCTCCCTCTTCCCTGGCAGCATTCCCCCAAAACAGTGCTCCTTCTCCTCCTCTTTCCAGCCTCTCGCATTAGTTATGATCCTTCTTTTCCCCCACGCTGAAGCTCAGCACGTTTCCAGCTCTAGGGCATTTGATGACACAGCATAAAGCAACAGATACTCCAGAGTGCATGTAATGTCATTACTAAGCTTAAAAAAGCACAAAGCAGCCTTGCTTTGTTACTGACCTACAGCTACCCATGCCCTGCACCCCAGAGCAGGAGCTGTGGAGCACCCAGCACTAACCTGAATGCCAGTATGCGTGCAGGCCAGTTTAGTGAACTCGATGCATCTCCCATCATTCACGTCCCACAGACACATCTCCCTAGAAATATAAAAAAGCAGATTAAAAATGACTTTTAAAATATTTTACACTGGGAGAAACATAACCATTTGAACCATTTCTTAGTGACTATACAAATTATATTTGGAGAAAGGAATCAAAGTCAACCTGAGAATGGGCTAAATCAGCCTCTGCTTGGAGGTCCACCTTCCAGCAAACAGCCATTTAAAAACAAAGCAAATATCCAAACAAAGCACCCACCCCAGCCTCACAAACTTCTCTGCCCTCTTATAAGCTTGTTTCGCACACCAGAAACATCTGCCAATCAAGCAGTAGGTTCTGTAGATGACTGGAAAAGCAATACGTAGAGGGATGGTAAAAATCCCCTTGGTTGTGGGCTGGCTGGCCAGGGGACAGAAGGGAAGGACAGCCCACCTCATTCAATGCAAGCTCGTGGAGGAAGCCCATTTGTAGACAACCAAAGTGCTGGTATGTCTGCTTAGAGAGAACCAAAAACTATCCTAGAACCAAAACTAGGCTCCTATTTGGGGGGAAAACAAAAAAGCAAGCTCCTGCCTTCCAGACCGACGTTACAAGAACACGACCACGGCCCGTTCCCTAGGAACTGCTTGCTGGTAACGAGGACACTGGTTATGAATGACAAAACTGGCTGGTCCCAAAGCTTTAACCTGCCATTTAGCAATTTTTGGCTCTTGTCAATTTATTAGCCCAGAACCTCGGCTAAAAGGTGAGCGCACCAAGTATATTTTATTTCAAAGTCACACAGTATGACTTTTGTTTCCCTTCCCCTTTAATCCACCTGACACAAATCCAAAATTGCCCCAGTATGCCAGTGGAGAATATTTATAGACGTTAGCTTAAGTAAAAAGAACTACAGTGTGTGCAAACCTGACCTCCCCCCTCAATTTCCACCCTTTAGCACATCTGCATCCCAACAAAGCCGCCGGAACTCACCCGCTTTCCGAGGCGCTCACTATATACTGCTTCTCACTGGAAGCAGAGGCCTTGGATAAACAGGTGATTGAGGCTGTGTGACCAAACAGCAGAGCTCGGGGATTAACCTACAATCAGGGAAATAAAGCCTCGAGTCAGAATAAGAGAGGCAACTATTACCTAACCAGAGCAGACATCCTCCAAATCTCCATGTTAGGTATTGTATCAATACTTGTGTGTTAGCACAGACCCATGCTTCAGTAGCACAGCAGCAGACACATAACCTTCAAAGTCTGCACAGACACTGCTATAATATATGGACAAACAGGGATTAGCTAATACTGTAATGCAAAACTGTGGAAAAACCCCTGCATTTTGCATCAAGCACATGCTATCAGTAATTTTATCACAGGCTGAATTTGGCCCAACTTGAACAAAAAAGTTGTGTTCTGCTGCAAGAACAGCTCGCTCCCAAATCCAGTAGATACCACATCCTGATATATTCATAAGGAAGTTTATATAAACCCATGCATAGATCAAAGATTAAAAAAACCAACCCACCTGCCCTTTATTTGTCCTTCCTAGAAATGACAAGTTGCTTTTTCCTTCTCTTTAAATATACCAGACAAGCATAATTTATGGGGGTAACTCACAGACTTTCCAATTTTTAGGTATGCAGTATAAACTTTTCCTGAAACATGCTGCTTATTTTACATTAAATTATTGTTTTGCTCTTCCTTTCCAAGAGTTTAAAACCCTTTATGCCATTGCAAACTATGAGATTATATTCCAAATTGACATCTGCAGCCTTCAACTCCAGGGCAGCCCGCTGGCATAAAACAATTAGCCATCAACCTTCACCTCTGCTACCAGCTTTTCTTCTTTCACTTTTCATGGGGGAAAAAAAATAGTTGAATAAAATAATAACCTTAAAAAGTTCTCCAAGTACAGTCCTCTGGCTGCTGGAACCTGTTTTCACAAAACAATATCAAGCGGCTAAACTCGAAAGAACCAACTAGTTTTGAGCAGCTCCAGAAAAGAGCAAGTAATTACTTCCAAAAAGTACTGCAGGAGCAGCAAAGTTCAAGAGCAAAACCACTTCTGTCCCAGTGCCAAACCAGGGCTCACCAGAGGGAGGAAGGAAGGACAAGTGAAGAGGGCACAGAAAGAACTGAAGACCAGAATGGAAACACTAGCAAAGAGTAAAATCATGCTGGCCACAGCATGCACTTTAGACACAGAATTAAGAACCTCCAGGCTTCAAACCTTACCTCTAAATCTGCAGAAAGGTCCCAGAGACATATCTGTCCATCGTGGCAGCCCGTGACGATCATGGAGGCGTCCTCCATGAGCAGCAGGGTGGATATGCAGTGCGTGGGGGCCTTGCGGCCCCACAGGACGATGGGCAGAACCAGGCTGTTCCCTGCCATTTTGCCTTCACGCCTGTCAATTTAATCGAGAGAGGAGATATTACATCTCAGCAGATATGCCCATCCTGCACTAGCCTGTTCTCCTCACAGAAACTTAAAGTACTGAAGTGATGTCATAAATATTTTATACCAAAGAGCTGCTAGCTATGCCATTCTTCAACTAAAATACAGTGCAGAACCATCTCTCCTCAGGGAGCACACGATCTGCAAAGAAGAAACAGCATTCTTTAACAGTCAGCTGTAAAACACAGGGAACTGTGGAAAACCGAAGTACTGTAACTTCACAATTCTGATTTCTTACACCTTTTGCAAAAGACACTTTTCAAAGTGGCCTTTCCCTACACATATAGGTGCTTTTACCAAACAGCATCTCCCTACACACTCAGGGGCTTTTGCCACAATCATCCCTTTTACAATAATTGGAGTCCCAGGGCTGCAGCAGTCATTACATGCCCAATCGAGGGGTTCAGCCCTATTTGCACACTCAACCACCTTTAGTCAAAGCCAGGCTCTGGGCTCCTCTGCAGATGACTGTGCACTTTGCAAAGATCCTGTTCTTTCACAAGAGTGTTGCACGGCTTCATCGAATGCCTGTTTATGCTGGAAGGTGCACTGCCCTGCCTTAGGTGAGATGAGAGGCAGGAGCCATTGCCAGGGTTAATGTCATTCCTTAATTCATACTCTTACACCGACAGTTCACTCCCCCTCACACACCTGAAGAGGCTAACTCCACAGACAAAAGCTCATTAGGAACAGCCTAATTAAAAATACATGCTAGTTTTGAGCCTTGCAGTTTCTGGTTTCTAAGCCTGGGGACACCTCTCCAGTGTCGCTGGCTCACGACGCACTCCTCATCCCTTGCCTTCTGCAGCTGGGCATGAAGCTGCTACGGCTGGTAAAAGCTGCTCAGGAGGGGCAGTGGAAAAGCAATTGGAACACCAGTATCAAAAGAGGTGGTTTGAGGGGAAAACAAAGGTCCTTAGCAGCATGATCAGCGCTATTTAGAACTAAAGCAAGCTGGGAAAGGAATAATCCAGCAGTGGCCACAACCTGCCACATCAACTACATTCTGGCCACTGTCCGACACAAAATAGATGCACCCCTATCTTTATAGCAACATTTGAGATCTTATAAATACATTGACACAAATAACATGGCAAAATTTTCATCTCTCACACAAGCCAAGATCTTCTTGGTGACTGGGAAAAAGAGAACAACAAATGTGTTTGAAGCCTAACTTCAGAGAGAAAGACAACGTCAATGGAACTGACACTGCTGTAATAATAATAAAAAAAATCAGTTAGGGAGGCTTAAACACCCAAACAAACCACTGTTTCTGTTAGCAACATTCAGAGTTTGCCAACCACTTAAGTGCTTTTATAACGTAGGCTCCTTGAATCCGAGTTTGCTTATACTGAGCTCGGCAAAGCACCGTCAGTTCTCTCCACCGAGTTATGGCTTGGGGCGTTAGTGATAAATGAGTGGGCAAAACGGATGGGCCACACAAAATAAATCCTCCTTACGTATGATCTTGTCAAGGTTTATGTTCTGAACTTCCCACAGCTCAAACCAGAGCAGAATTGCTGATTTAGGGGAGCATAAACGCGCCAAAGGCAGGCACACACACACCTCTGCTAGCCTGAGTGATCCAGCAGCACCGGCACCTGCGAGCAGCCACACAAACCTACTTCACAGAGCTTCAGGAGAGGAGGAGAAAAGAACAATTATACCCAAAATAACTAGTAATAAATAAAGGTCATGCTGAATCGAAGCAAGCCTTGTTCCAACTGCCCTCCTCTGCTGCAATAAGGACAGATCCCCACTTTGTCCCCACGGTGCTCCCCCAGACCCCAGCCACTGCCAAACCCCACACAAACCACTTCTCCAAGGGAGCCCGAGCACCAGCTTCCTGCTGCTGTGGGAATTTCACCCCTTAATCTTCAGTTCCACTAAAAACCACCCCTGCCAGCCTCAGTGTCCCCTTTGGGACAAACACAGAGCCCATGTAAGCAGAGGCAACCCACAGAAACCTTCACACCAGCCACGGACTAGACTTTGGATCTTGCACTGCTCAGAGGTGACTCCCACGCTGGAACCAGTGCTTTCTGCACCAAACCCACCATCTATTTCCAGACACTGCTCTTTCCTGTGCTTCCAACCTAAGTGACTCCAGAGAGTCCAACAGAAACCCACCTCATCTCTCAGCTCTATAAAAATACAATGCCCTTTCTTCATGAATGTAGTTTTCTCATTAACACGGCCCAGCGCTGCTCGTACTGTGGGAGCAAACAACCTCTGTGGGCAGAGCGATGGAGCCCACTGCTGTAGGTGTGCAAATGGGGAAGGGAAGGCAGCAGGAGCAGAGTAACACAGAGCTAAGTGTGAACCTGCTCCCAGGGCCACTCTCCCAGGGACCCACCAAGCCCCAGACTGCTGAAATGGAAGAGATGCAATATGCTTATTTTTTCCTTTTTCTTTTTCACTGATCAGTAAAACTGTTATATCTCTTATTAGAAAGTGCCATTTTATGCCTACTCATTTCCTGCATCCAACGGGACTGCCTTTATTAACAGCTCCTTATTTTATCAAGGGCTGTTATTTAATGAGCCAGTACAAATCCAGGTTTGATCCTTGGTCTTCAATCTGCTGCACCGTACCCCGAGCTGCCATGTCCCAGTGGCTGTAGAACAGGCCTGCAAACACAGTGTTAATGGTTATGCAATGGGAGATCAATTGTTCTGTCTGGGTGACCACAGCACAGAACTGCAAAATTACAGAATTTTAAAGAATACAGTGACCTTACCGAGGTGCTAGGATTCTAAAAATATTGGATTTATTGTTTAATAATAATAATAAAAATAGAGGGAAGCCCAGAAATAAAGCATCTAGATGTAATATATTAAAAGATGTTAAAAAATTTAAAAAAATTAATAACCAAAGTACCCTTTTCACTCTTTCACTACCCATTTCTCGTAGGTCCCCCTGACTAAGAGCCACAGAGAGCTCAAAAGGACCCGTTTGACCACACTTCCTCCAAGGGGGTTTCATCATGACTGTAAATGCCACTGGACCACCAGTGCAATCCACGAGCTAAGGTTTAATAAACCAACCCACCAACCTAAAAACCTCCTTTTGTTCCTTTCAATCCCTATTGCTCACAGTTCAGGGACCAAGCCACAGTATTTCAGTGGCACCTGATTGTTTCACTGATGCAAATGCTGCAGTTTTGAATAAATATTCAAAAACTGTTCAAAATGGCACACAATTGTTCCTTAAACTTTTGCAGCTTAATGCTCTTCCACCCAAACTGCTATAGGAACTTTAAGATTGACAGCACTGTAAATATATACTTAAACTGAATTTTCAAAGCCAATGCAAAGTATATTACAGCAGAGAACAGTACTAGCACATACATGTAACCACAGGTATTTTATATTTCCATGCAGAAAAAGAGGAGAGAAAGCACTGAAAAGCATGAACAGCAAAACACTTTCCAAAGGCCCACAGAAATTCACAGTTCAAAACTTCTACCCAAGAGAAACAGAATTCTTAGAATATTTCACATCAACCGTTAGGAGAGAGAGCAAAAAGAAAAACTACCTCTTTCCTTCTAGTTTTTTATTATGGTACCGCAATACCTTCCTTAAAACCTTCCTTCTCAGACAGCACCACCAGCTCATTTTACCAGCTGAAGAGTTCAGTCTACAGAGAACAACCCTCCTGCACCACTGGCGAACACCGAATCCACCCCCTGCAAAAACCCAAACTCACTTATTGTCTGCAAACAATCAATGATTTTTGTTTTACATCACCGATGACAAGCTAGAGTAGCCAGTAAACACTGGCCAGTGACAAACAGGCGAGAAGCAGGCCGTGAATCCTTTCAGTCCCACACTGGAGCTACTCACTCCTCTCTAAACTGGTTTTGCAGAAAAGGGAACCGGAACTTTGAACTGGAAAATGGAGATGGCAAAGCGAGTCGAGTTTTTTCCAAATTACTGCCCCTTTGTCTTTGTTGGGATTATTACATTTCCATCTTGTCACTGCCACAAACGCCACAAGCCCAGCTTCCTTCCCCCAAACAGGCGATGAAAGGATGAGTTTGTGCTACTGCAGGCCTGCAGGGGGGCAGATGTGTACACATACAGATGTGTGTGTGTATAAAAGCATACCTCCATTTGTTTTGTCTCTCAAATCACCCCTCTGACAGAGACAACAAATAAATGATGCAGGGATGTGGGAAAAGACCTTCTATTCTTTTGCTCAGTCAAGCTCAAGAATTTCAGCCGTCTATCTTTCCCCTGCCGTACCCTCACAGAGCCACAGATGGAAACGCTCATCACCCCAACGTGTGAGGAACCAACCAGTTCTGCACAGCAGCCTCAAAATATAACCCCTATAGAGTTATATACATACATCTCAGCTATCTTCTTTGTGTTTAAAGAGACAGAGATTCTTTAGATTAGCAGATGATCCAGAAAAATTAAAAATAACGTGCTAATCTGGTAGATTAGCAGAGTGACTCCTTCAATTGCACAACTTAAAACTGGGATTTAGGAAAATTCCATGATCTGGGATAAATTCCTATTTCAGCAAAGCTATTGAACTGATTTCAGTACAACATACTAGATACCGAACCGAGAGCCTCACGTAAGCACCTTTGCTGTGCCATCGTCCTCTGTACACTAACTAGCACTTTCAGGACTACTAAGTGATGGTAAACAGCTAACTTCCTGATCCAAGCTAGAGTCAGCAAGCCCAGCAGTCACTTGGAGTCACAGTCTGGCAGTGAAGTGACAAAGCAGACACCCAGACCATTGTGCAGCTAACAGCAGGTCGCTGCTCAGTTGGAAGCAGGGGAGTGACCAGGTGGGACAGGGTAAAGCGAAGGTCAGGTGCACGGTCAGAGAGCTTCACAGCAGTTGTTTCTGTAACAGATTAAAGGCTGAGTCACAGGATTTTTCTGCTCCCCTGCCTCATCTGGCCTACAAAATAAACCTCATGTGCAGCAAGTCGGAATAACACCTGAATAAAAAGAGTCTGCACACAAAGCACAGCAGGGTTCAAAGCCTCCATCAGACTGGTTACTACCTTCTGCCCCAACTCATGCTTGGAAACTAATTCCACTATTTCAGAAAATTATTAGCACTCCTGCCTGTCTTATTTTTGCATGTACTTTTATCTTTCTGAGTGACAGCAAGAGACAGGCAAAAAATCCCATCCAGAAGCCTTCTTCCACCTGTATGCAAACTGCTCCTGAAACAGGAACATTCTACTCACAATTTCCTCCAGTTTTCCCACAACTTTCAGTCACCATGGGAAGCCTCCAGACATCGTTATACCTTGCAAACCTCAAGTTATTTACCCTGCAGCAGTGTCTGTAAGGTGGACTTTTACAGCCAGAAGCAGCACCCAAACGAAATCAATCTACAGCAGGAAGCCCAGCAGCTGGTGAGAGTGTCTTTTCCCCCTCTGCATTGCCCTGGGACAGTAAAACCAGTTTCCTTCCGTATCTGTCACTGGCAAGTGGGTATAACCCTCCAGCTGGTACCACTTCCATGCCCCGTGCTCCAGGAAAGAGGAACAGTCATGGCCACTGCATACATACACTTCCCTGCCCCCCCACACCCCCGTGGGTAAGCACTGGAGGACAGGCTGACAGCGGAGCAGGGATAATGATGCTGCAGACTGCACGAGTGGAAAACAGAGCTAGAGGAGAGGGAGGAAGAACAGCTCATGGGACTGGAGATGCCTCCAGCAGAGAGAACCAAAAGGCATCACCAAAATTCATACAGGCATAACCACAATTATGGAGCAGGTCACAGTGGTTTCTCCCAAAGACAGACTTGAGAAGATCCTGGAATGCTTCAGTACTGCCGTGTCCTGTCCCAGCACTGCGGAACACCCCTCCGGGGAAAGGAGGAAAGAGGTAAGTGAATAGCCTTAACAGGGCACAGCAAAGGCCAAGAAGAGCTCTTCCCAAGCACTTTTAGTTCTATTAAAGCACATGCACAAAGAATTAATTTTAGGATGTGTGTGGCCACTGAAAGAATCTTCTCCCCCCAAAAACACATCTATGAATCGACTGTTTCTTTATCATATAAGCTTCCACAGCTCCCAAATGAACTATTACAGGCTGCCAAATGCACATCTGCATTTAAGTAAATGTAACTCTGCTTATGTTCAGAGCAATTCAGAAAAGTTAGGAATAAATCATTCCTCTCCCTATCAATGTTTACCACATGCTAATGCCATTTTTCTGTACTTTCAGCAGAATTTAAATTATGTTATTATTCAGATTTGCTACCACTAAGTACAGAGATGGCTGCCACCCATGACATCAGGACAAACCTTTCAAGTGTATTGCAGATTTTCAAGCAAACAGCAATTTTTATGCCTAATCTTTTTCATGGAGGCAGAACCTTTCATTCAAAAAGACATTAGTTCAGCACTGTAACATCCCTCTTAAACCATTTCCATAAAGACAATCGTACATTTATGGTAAAGGCTCATTTCTGTTATATCACGGCTTCCATTTGAATAATCCAATGCATTTTATAAAAAATTGATGGTTTTAAATTTAATTACAAATGAACTTTTCCATTGGGACTGGAGAAAAAGGATTAATGAGGCAGGGAAAAGAGATTTAAGTACCCAGGGCTGCAGAAATCTTTCACTATCAGAACCCACATATTTAAACAAGAAATAAACAATTATGAATAAATAAACACTGAATTAACAATAAAAAAATAAAACCCAACATTCTTGAAATATGATGCTGAAAATTACTTACAAAAAGAAGTATTTTACATTTTTCCCCCTGATTATCATACAAAACCAGGTGAAGAATGCCAGCAATTTTGTCAGCTGGTGAGTCAAGAAGCCACGTGTTCCCAGTGCCATCAGTCAGGACACTGGCTTAGCACAAAGCTGTAGTGCTGCCCCCATGCACGTGGGCACGGGCACACACACAAATCCACACACCCAGTTGGACAGCAGCTGGGGAGTTCAACTGGAACCACATTCATTTTGATCTTCAACCCCAAACGTTCCAGTACACGCACTACAAGCCCCCAAGAGGTGTCAGCGGGCACTGACGTATCCCTGCACAAGCGAGAGGGGCAAAGACTTCCCAAGGGCCCCACTTCCACACACACTGCACACTTCATTTCACTACTAGGACGAGTCACTCTTCTCTCACTGACCTTACTCATTAGCACATCTCATTAAGTGCATCTGCAGGAGAGAGCTAACCTACTGGTCTGAACTTGGGCCACATAGCACAACCAAAGCCAAGTGAAAAGGTGATTTCAATCCAGGTAATAACAACTAGCAAATCAGATTGTCCTTCTCATTATGCTGATCAAGGACTAAAAGATGATGGGCACCTGGCCTTCCTGTATCCCCATGCACTTTGGTGATTCAAAATTTATCACCCCAAGTCTTCTCTGCTTTTTCCCTAAATCCAGTACCTCTGGTTCCCCCTAGTCAAGTTATCTGTAACAGCTATCTCCAAACTGCAGTGCTGTACCATAACAGAGCTGCACTCCAAGCGCTCAGAGTCTATACTCAGAGCTCTGTGTCTTGAACTGGCCATCACACAGCGCAGTATTCTAAATAAAAAGATTGTAAACGTTACTGTCAAACCTTCCAATGCACTCAGGATCAGAACTAAATTCACAAACTTGTGTTCCAAAAACAGAAATTGAGAAGTAACTCGTTAAGATGCCAGCTCTTCCTTCATCTGTAGGCAGCAGTAACAGCGATGACCCAAAGAACAATTATTGCTTGTCCCTTGCCCAGCTGAGTGAGCGACTACAAAACCCTGATTTTAAAGTATATGAAGGAAAGACTGGCTGTCCTGCCTCCCTTAAAAACACACCACTCCTTACATATGCAGAAGGTTATAATACAATTTGGGACTCTATATCCTTCATGAGAGTTAACTGGTACCTTGGAAAGCCATTTGGAGGTTTTTCTGGCACTTAACTTGATGACACATAAAATCTGCATCTATCTTTCCTGTTTAGAGCTGTCACGATCACATGGAGGACAGTTACCCAAAGCAGCTGCAAAGTAAACTCTAAATCATCCCCCTGGCTGCCAATAACATCATGGCTGTCAGGAAAATAAAAAAAAAGGGGAAATAGATTACAAGGGCTGCGGCATAATGAAAATTCGGCTCTGAAAGAAATGCAAGTTCCTGCAAAGGATTATTTCCATCTGAAGAGTCGCTCCTCAGATATCTTCTCATTAGCAGGGGACGAGCTCTCCATCCCATTAATAATCGGTCACTCATTGCTGACTCCCGTGACACATCCAAGCGCCAGCCTGCCGTGTCTGCAGGAGGGTGGTACGTTCGGGATTAAGACTTGTGAAAATGACAAGCCCGAAACCTACAAGCCTCACGGAGGAGAGTCGGTACGCTGCCTACGGAGGTGATCCCGCCGGAGCCTCCCGCCGCGGGGAACCGCCGCCGCCGCCCCCTCCTCCCGCATAACAACATGGCGGCCCCCAGGGAGGGTACCCGCTACCCGAAGGTTGCCGGTAACCGGCGGGCACTCACCTATATCCCCGCCGGGGCGGTGGGGAGGGTGGCCGGGCACCGACCTCCCTCGCCCGGTGCGGCGACCAGCTGACACACCGCCGGCTGCCGTGACTCCTCACCGCCACTGTCGCAAAGCCCCCGGCCGCCGTGACTGACGGCAGGCAGAGGCAACCGGCGTCGCCATGGTGACCAGGCGCTCCTTCTGCAGGCGTGATGAGCGCGGGAGGGGGTGTGCCTGGAGAGGGAGCGCCAGAAGGTTGGTTTTCTGAGGTAAAAAAACCCTAAATATCCAATTTTTGCCTGCGAAAGGGAAGGGTCGTCCCCATAACGTCAGAAAAAACTAGCTACGAGACTAAGAGACTTTTTAAATCGGCGCGTTTTGAGGGAATTCCGACCCCCAGGCGTTGCAGGCGACAGGAAAAACGGTTCTTAAATTGGCACATTTTGAAGGAATTCTGAGCCCAGGTGAAAGCCCCTAAGAGGGCTGAGAGATGGCTAGACTCGTTCTCTGCACCACACAAAGGGTATTGACTTTACAACGGTTTGACTATGAATGAACAGCCAGCTTTAGCTACACCCAAGTCACCTAACGAAGAGCAGGAGAGCGCTGGACTCCTCCTTTCCTGCCAGCTCATTAGCAGGGAACACCAGTGTATCACAGCTGTCCACGGCAGAAAATTACTTCTGCTGTTGACACCAGTGAGAATATTTTCTCTCAGCCAGAAGTAATTGGAATAGTGAAATTAGTTCACAACTATACCTTGGCACCGAGCACGTTACCTGTAGGGGGACCTGGTAGCCAATAGTTCCACACCACTGCTTCCCAAAGGGCAAAACTACTCCACATTTTTACTGCTGTTGAATTAGGAAGCAATTTCAGTTCAGCTGTGGAGCAGAGAAGCCTAGATAAACATTGCTACTATGATGGTGTGTTTTTGGTGATAAAACTGAGCTACATCAATATATCTGATCACAAGAGAGGTAGGGATATTGCCGGTTTTAGATGACTGTTTTAAAGCAGCAGCTCTAAAAGGCTCAAGGATGTTTTCAGAATTACAAAGTACCACACTTTAAGTAAGGTGCTAATGAAAACATAATTCATTTTGTTACTTTACCCATTGTGCTGCTGTATCTGTATCACCAATGTGCACGTTCATGAGAAGGCTTGTGGGGAGCATTTCTACCTCAAGGGTGGTCAAAGACCAGGCCACATCTCCCAGAAGGGTCTCCCATCTGCTCTCCGTTGAGATGCTGGGAACAGCCTGGCCACCAGCAGCCTCTGGGGTGCCTTCCAGCAGCAGCAGCTCCTCTCTTCTCCCTCCTTGTAAGCAAGAAACACACCTTAACGAGCTTTAGACAGTGCCAGGAAAGTGGGATGAGGTATTTTAACAACTGAGTTTCCCTGCTGATTTCACACAGCTGGTGCTCGCAGTCTCAGAGGCAGCTCCAGCAGCTTAACATTGGTCAATGCTGCTCTACCCATCCTCAAAAATCACAACAGAGCAGAAAGACTAACTTCTGTTTTAATTCTTGTTCACAGAAGACCCACAAGATACCTCATGACTTACTTTAACTCCTGTGCTTCTAGAACTGCTTCTGGCCAAACCATGGGAGCAGGCCCCACAACAAGAAGGCCGAGCACAGGTTTTCTTCCCTGTTTTTGAGGAGGGGATAGCACCCAGCCCCCTTAGCAGCCTAGCCTAGTGAGGCTCTGTAGCTGCTTCTAGCTATAGTGGCCAACTCTTCCCTCCTTATTCTTTTCTTCCCTTCTTTTTCATTTTTATCTTCTCCGTCTCCTCCTCAGCCACCTTCAGCCCTAAACCAAAATGGCGCACCTCCACTCCCACCATCCACCGCGCTTGCCCCTAAATAAAATGGCCGCCGACGCGTCTGCCCGCTCTAAAAATGACGGCGTCCGCC
>VZTM01038014.1:78872-93912 GCA_013400555.1 Jacana jacana
AGCGACCGGGGGCTGTAGGCCGCCGCCCCGGGTCGCTCCCTGCGCCACCCCTGCCGCCATGTCCCTTATTGCGGCCTCCTTCCAGCTGAGGCGGAGCGGGGCCTGGCCCACCGGGAGGCGTCACCTCGGCCTGAGGGGACTCAGGAACCGCCGTGTTGAGGAGCTTAGAGTGGTTTTTACTGGTTTCCGAGGAGAGGCAAGGTTTCGAACTGGTGAAGCGCTGTACTGTTTTGCTTCCTGGCCAGCTGCTGTAGATGTTAGTTAATTGGGGGGGGGTTGAGCGTTAGTGACACTTCTTAGCTGTAGCATATGGATGCAGCCCTGGCTTCAGAATGAGGTTTCCTATTTCTGCTGTTAAATTCACTTTTTTCTTGCGGCAGAGCCGACTTTCCGGGTTGTTGTGTGTGTGCTGTGAGGGGACGGGGCGCCGCGTTGGCTTCAAACCCAGCTGTGTGTCAGGAGGGCAGAGACACCAGTGCCTGGCTTGGTTAAAAACCAGTCAGCCTACCTTAGTAAGGCTGAGCTGCGTCCTCATCCTTCTTGCTGAGGGAAAGCAGGGTTTCTGTCCCCCCCTCAGCAGGGCTTTGAAGTGTGGCTCTGCTGTAGTGAACTGCCCACCAAAGGACACTTCTCAGCAGTTACCCTGCCGAATTGGGGAGAATAGTGATAATCCTAGACTTCTGGGTGCAGTTTATTGTCATAGTCCTTGCTCTCAGTGCCAAGGCTCTGTTTTCAACCCTTATCTTTCCACTTTCATGTATACAGTTGAACTGTTCCACACCCGACGGCTGTTGGGAGCCTGAAAGGATGCAGGTCTAGTGCTGTGAAAGGTCTTGCATTTGGGTAGAAGAGGGCACAGGAATCACTGTGTGTGTCTTGAGTGGCTGCTGGGCCAGTGAGAGTAGTCCTTTGCAGGAATGGTTGTGACCTTCTCTATGTATAGACCGGCACAGGTACAATAATAAACAGATAAGTGTTTTCAGCCAAGGTGGGACAGTTAGGCTGGCAGAAGTCAGGTCTGTTCTATCGGGATCAAAACAGTATGGTAGAAACTGGTTACAGCTGTAGCAAGGGAGCTTTAACATAGTAAGAATTGCGTGGTTCCTGCTAAAGGTTGGCTACGTTATTGCTGTGAAGTACCTCAAGTCCTAGTTCCTGTGGATACTGTTGTTTTCACCAGAGGTAACAGAGTGCTGGGACTAGTTCTAAGAGTATTTTTTGCTGTTTCGGGAAAAGCAGGCGACTCTGCCCTCCCTTCTGTCACTTTGGTTAGCAGGACTTTGGCTTGGGGTAAAAGATGCAGGAGCTAGACTCATTAGATGAAAATATGAAGTTAGTATTAATTAATAGGTGAAGCTAATCATGTGACACTGAAGCTGTCTGAGGAAGTGGGAATTAACACTTCATAATGTGTTTCTAAATGTCATTCTTAATTGTATCACCAGGATTGCCTGCCATCTGTCAGCCAGGTAGGAAGGTTATTTTTATGTGTACCAAGGATATCAGTAAGAAGATAAATGTGCTAATTCTATTTGGGGCAGACATTTTTCCAAGAAAGACTGAGTTAACTTAAACTGTTCTGTTCTTTTTTTTTTTTTCTTTTCACAGATGTGGCCCTTGCTTAAGGATAGCCCCAGCTTTCAATGCTCTGAGTAACAAATATCCCCAGGCAACCTTTTTGGAAGTAGATGTACATCAGTGCCAGGTTGGTATTTGAAAACACATTTTCAGTTGTAAGAAAAAGAGGAGGTAAGGATGGGAAACTTGAATTAAAACTGTGGCTGTTCACACCTTTGGTGGATCACAAATAGCTGCATTGTCCAGTTCTCAAATCGGGATCTGCACAAAGGTGTGGACAAAACAGGCTTTTATTTCGAGAAGTATTCTTGCAATAGTGCTGGCCTTCAAGGAAGCAGCGTACAGGCAGTTTAACAGTTCCTGCTGCTTGCCCTGTTTAGCTAAAACTCATAAATGTAGCACATAACACCAGTATGAATAAAAAAAAACAAACAAGTTTTCCCAAACAAATGTTGGCATCATTCTTAAGCAAAATGAAAAATGCAATAAACTGATGTGATTAGTGGGACGAGATTCCTCTCAAGTGCTCCTCAGCTCTTTTTGACAGACAACAGTGTTGCAGATGAGCTATTGATTGACTTAAGGGTTGTTAACAGAAATTAACAATGGTGTGTTGAAAGGAAGCATCTTGAATTACTACAAATTATAAGGGAGCCAGATGAATATAAACCTGGCGACAATGTTTGCAAATGACTGTAAATGATGGGAAGTTTTCTGTGGAAAGCTGTTGTGGGTGCCTGGCAGGTATGAACACAGGTTCAATCAGATGGCTGCAGTTCTGGGTGTGTGTCTCTGCGGCTTGGGAGAGGAGGGACTGCAGGTGTAAAGAAAGCTTGTAGAAGAGAAGTGTTAAATTAAGCCCTTCTCTACTTTTGAGAGCGAGTGAGGGATAAGATTTTTATGGCGCCCCATCACATCAACTGAGGATGAGAATTCCATTCTGAGAATGCTCAGATGTCTAAAGGTTTTAGGAGAATCTGAAGAATTAAAGTGCATTTAAAATCATTGTCTGAGTTGAAGCAGCTTATAAAATAAGAAATAGAGTTTGTGATGTTTGAGGTGTAGTTAGGTGTGCTCCCTGGTGCAGGTGAAGCAAGCCCATGCATCTGTCTGCTCTTGGTAGTTCTCTGTGAGGCACCACTTGTAACTCCTTTCTGGCTCCCTTAGGGAACCGCTGCTACCAATAATATATCAGCAACACCGACCTTCCTGTTTTTCCGGAACAAAGTGCGCATCGACCAGTATCAAGGAGCAGATGCTGTGGGCTTAGAAGAAAAAATTAAGCAGCACCTGGAGAATGATCCTGGAAACAGTGAAGATACAGATATCCCAAAAGGATATGTATGCACCTCTTCATGGTTTTGCTTCTTTGCTTTGTTTGCCTAACTTGAACGCTTGAAAAATACCTCTTGTTTTTCTAAATGTACCCTAAGCCAAATAATAGTCAAAACTACAAGTCCCCCGTGGCTTTGAGATCACCTGTCTGGGTTTCATTTGATGAACATGTACATATATATATTGGTTATAGAATTGTAAAATGTATTAAGAGAAATCTGCATGTGTAGCCTGTAGTTGTGACAATAATGAATTTCAGCTTTGAGGATGAAGCTTTTGCTGCAGCTGCGTATTCTGCTGCTTTCCTCTTCTCAGACACCCCAAGGTATCTTCCCCAAATGCTTTCTAGATTGTAAAAGTGTCTGTGGTGAAAGACACTGTTAGACATGGCTGAGAAGTTGCTCTGGTTTTCCTGAAGAAATCCTCTCATTTGTATGGTAGGAGGGTCATTTAGATTTTTCCCTTTTTTCTTGCTCCCTACCCTTTCTTGAATCTTTAGTTCATCTTAGCTGTGCTGAGTTATCTCCAGGACCTGGAGTTCTGTTGTTAAATGCAAGCCCAGGAGGTTTTTTTGGAGGCTGAGTGTTTTAAATTCCTAGCTGGCCATATCCTATCAGGCAGGTGTTAGCAGGGTGCAAATCCAGATGGGTATTGCTCATTTAAATCAACTGCAAGGGCACGGGCTGCTCGAGTTTCTAGTAGCTGAACTCCTTGGTAGCTGTTCCCCGGCGTGCGTTGTGCCTCACTCTGCCTCTGAGCACTTAGTTTTAGAATTGCTGCAAAGTCCTCTGCAGAACCAGGGGAATGTCAAAAGGGCAAAGGTTGGCTTCTTGGCTTTGGAGCTCCACACACACTGGAAATCATTGCAGTGGCAAATGCAGGTCTGCTTAGATCCATGTTGAGGTGAATGCATCATTCCCCGTGCAAGGGAGGTGGTGTCTTACCCCACGAATTGCATCCTGAGTGTGTCCAGGGCTCCAGGAGCCCAGTGGGAGCTCTGTTTGACATGCCAGTATAGCTGGAATGCTCTTTTGGGTTATGTTAGACCCAGACTGGGCTGCTGTGGGTCCTGGGAGAGCATCTGCTTCCTCTTGTAGTTATGCATTCCTTCTCTCTCCTCTTCTTCTCTCTGTTGGAGTTGGAACTAGTACATGGCTTTAAGGAGGGTGTTCTGGATCATCATCCCAAAAGCTCCTTCACGTTTTTGCCTCCAGACTGTTCTCTGTAAGCTCATCTCGGATCTGTACTGTTACAGTGTGAGATGTTGATAGGGTGACTTCATCCAAAATACTTCATGTTTAGCTTGGTTCACTGTGCTTCCCATGGACTTTGTTTACTTTAATGCAGGCAAAACATCCTGGTTATCTGGAAATTGGTACAGGTTATTCTGCCCCTGCGATAGTAACACCTTTTAAATGGTTGAGGCTTGGAGCATGCATTGTGGTCTGCTTTAATCTGAGAGTGCATGCATGCTAAAGCTTTTAGATGGACCCTTTACAAAAGAGTTAAGCAGTAAAACAGTTGAAAAAGAAGTGAAATAAGACTAGCTGTGCATATAAAGCTTGATAAGAATTGTTGTGGTGCTCTTTTAATTCGTTCTGTGGGGTATAGCATATTTCTGGGGAGACCCACTTCTGTGCTCTGGACTTGGGATGCAGTCACCCAAAACTTCTCCCTCTGCCCAATTTCTGCCTCTCGGAATGGCCAGCCCCTGTTCCAGGGGAGCAGGGTTTGCAGGGAGGGGAACACACCGTTCAGTACGAGGAGGACACGTGTCTGTTTTGTTTGTAACGTCTTTTGGTGTAAAACCCCTGGGGTTTTCTGTGTGTCTTGTTGTCTCAACCTGTGGAAGGAAGAGTTTCATTCATTCCAATGCTTACTAACCCCTGATGGGTTCGTGGCACACTTATCATGCACTCAGCAATGCTCTTGCTTTTACTTTCAGATGGATTTAATGCCATTTATCAATAAAGCCGGCTGTGAATGTCTTAACGAGAGCGATGAGCACGGGTTTGATAACTGTTTACGTAAGGACTCTACGTACCTGGAATCAGACTGTGACGAGCAGGTACAGGAGATATTTCTCAGTGTGGTGTTCTCAGTGGTGGGCTGGGTCTGCAAGCTTTGGGCTTGTTTCTTTTTTGTTTTGGACAGACCTACTTTAGATTTTTACGTTAGTGTGACTAGGAGAAGGTAGTAGGATGTAATTAAAATTAACATATAAAATTGTAGCATTTCCACTTTCACATCCCTCTATGCATGGGAAAAAATTGCAAGTGGAGTAGCATTTGCTGATATTAAGGTGACAGAGCAGTGCAGGTGTGAATGTAGTGATGGTAAGTATTTAGTCTTACTTCAGAGCTCAGACTTATTTCTAGTTAATTGTTGTGCTATGTTTGTGCTTAAGAATGAAGAACATGGTATTTAACAGCAACTTTTTTCTCCACAGCTGCTTATTACTGTAGCTTTCAGTCAACCTGTCAAGCTTTATTCTATGAAACTTCAGGGGCCAGATAATGGTGAGTGAAGTGTCTGTTTATAGCTTTGAAACCAAACCTTTGCCCCATTTAACTGTTAACTGAAAATGACACTGTTGTCCCTGGAACCCAAATTGTCCCTGAATCCCCCAGTAGCTTCAGTAAATTTCTTGTAAATGAGTGACATAGCAAAGGATCTCATTCACTTTTCCCTGCCCTGCTGCCTGGGTGTCTGGTGGGATGCAGCTATAGGTGTTTGCTATAGTGTGCTGTGCTGCACAGAGAAATTGACATGTAATTCAAGAACTGGTGGGACAGCTACTGAAAAGGCATAGCTTGGTTTTTACAGTAACTCAGCTTAGGGTATAAAATGATACAAAATGTCAGGGTGTTACACAACACAGCAAAACCATTACTTTTTAGCCATTTTATTGGATCTTTTTGTGGGATTCTGTCCCTGACATGTAGGTGAGTAGTGCAGCTTTGGATGCCCTCAGTATCCAGGGTAGTGATGTAGGACTGGCAGAGAAACACTAGACCCATAGAAGCTCCTGCCTGCCTTGAGCAGTACCTGGAGAGAGGGGGATAAGCGAGGGGATTGCCAAGCAGCAGTTCTGAAAACGTCTTTAAACCCTGGAATACCCCTCCTGTATCTTAACACAGGGCAAGGTCCAAAGTACATAAAAATCTTTATCAACCTTCCTCGATCTATGGATTTTGAAGAAGCAGAAAGAAGTGAACCAACTCAAGCCCTGGAGCTGAGCCCAGATGATATTAAAGAAGATGGTATTGTCCAGCTTCGCTATGTAAAATTTCAGAATGTTAACAGTGTAACTGTAAGTAACGTTTCTGTCCTGAGGTCTGGGCAGGCTGACAGCTTCATAGGCTTTTGAACCAGTGTGCCTGTTTGTTGATTTCACTGCAGTTGACTTTGCACAGGTTTCCTCTAGGCTTTCTGATTCTTAAGTGCCACACAGTTGATTGAGTTAAACTATGTTTTAGTGGGCTGGCCGCAGAAATCACCGGCTTGTTGTGGGGTACAGGTAACTGCAGAGCAGCAACGCACCCTCAATCTCTTCATCACACTGTTTCTGCTCTAAAAGGCTTCTGGTGGATTTCTAAATTACTCTTTGTGGACTGTACTTTAGGCCAGTCAGCTACTTGCATGTTTAGTGGTATTTTACTAGGAATCATCTGAAATGTGATGGGAGGTGAACCTGAAAAACCTCCTTTTCATGTCTGTCATTTCTGTAGCGTTACCTTTGCGACCAGCTTCATCCCCCCCAAATGGAATGGAGATGGGTCACATAGACTTAGATTCTGCAAGGCCATGCTGACAAGTACAAGTTCTGTATTTATTCTTTAATGAAATCATGTGTCAGCTTCAGGCAGGATGATGTGCACACACCAGACAAGTGATAAGGTGATTAAATAGCTGTTCTGCTTGCTTGCACGCTTTGTGTGTGGGCGCTGCAGTAGCACTCCCCTAGTTTCCCACCTTAACTTGCATTTGGGATTTAAGACCTCATTTTTTTGTCTCTCTACTTGTTGAGCTTCTCATAGGGTGACCGAGACAGGCTCTCTGAACACATTGCAGTTCATCTCTGTTCAACAGAACTCAGTCCTCACTCCATGCTCACAGTAGTGCAGGAACATCCACAGGCAGCTCATTGCTCATCTCACTCCAAGTTCCTTACTAACACTACAAAGTGTAGTGGTTCCAGCAATGAGTCCTCAGCTCCTGTTTCAAAAAAGTTTTAATAATTGATTGAAACCCAAAGATAACTTTGTAGACCTCGTATTCATTGAATCATAGAATCATTTCGGTTGGCAGAGACCCTTGGGATCATCCAGTCCAACCNTGCTGTAAAACACATAATTATGCAAAGTGTAGCTGTAAACTCCACAGCCTTAGGAGTTTCAGCAAGCATAGTGAAATCGGTTTCATTTCAGGTCAGATTCCAGTGAATGGTGAATTTTGACTTAAGCTCCTGTTTGTGCTTGCTGAATGTGGTCTCAGGTCAGAAGCTGAAGCTGGGAAAATCCAAGCTCTTGTGGGATTTTCACCAAACTACCCGGGAAATAACAGCATTCTATTTAATCACTGTTTAAAGCTGGAGGGCGGTGGCTTCTCTAACGGTTACAGAGGCCTTAATAGTTGGAAAGAGAGTTAATTTGGTTAGGTCAAAAATGGTGATGGTTTATGTGTTGATTCGGGGCTGGGCCGCTTTAACTCGTGCCTTTGGTGGTTTTTCAGTTGTTTGTCCAATCCAATCATGGTGATGAGGAGACGACAAGAATTACGTACTTCACGTTTATCGGGACTCCGGTCCAAGCGACAAATATGAATGACTTCAAGCGAGTGAGTCCTCTTCTTTATCACTTCTGAATGTTTTAAACTGGCTCAGAAACGGGTTGGTGGAAAAGCACTCTTGGTTGTTACTGCAGCTCCCCAATGTGAGGTAGCTTTGGCATCCAAAAGGAAACATGGAGCTTTATCTTGCAGGTGTTGGGCCTTGCTTACAAGTTCTAGTTCACCAGCATTTTAAAAACAACTGGTAAGAATGTATGTGTGAGAACTCCAGGAGCCCCACACGCTGTAGACAACGTTGGGGTTTTTAACAGCTGTGAGATTGGTGTCTGCATTGCAGAACCTGCTTTCTGGTGGCCTTCAGGAAGGAGAGAAGCAGTGGCCAGCACAAGGTAGACTCGTGATTGACTTCTGCTTTGAAAGATTGATTCACTGGACAACGTTCAGCTCGAGAGCTGAAAATACTTGGTCACAAGGTGTCTGTTATATTAAACATAACTGCTTTATAGAGAGGAAATGAACTGAACAACTTGTTATGGTGTGACTTCAAACACTGGTGCTGAACAATAAGGCACTCTCAACTCTTGATTAATCTTTCTTTTTGAGAATCTGAAGTGGATTTGAAAGGATTGAAGCTTTAAAGCTACCTACAGATTTCAAAATGGAGTAAGTCTTCCTGAAATAAACCACTTCAAAACTTAGGAGCCTTTGTAAAAGGGCAAATCCTGCTGTAACACTAGCCTGCAAACTACTGGGTGGGTGAGCAGTAACATCAGAAGCACCACAGAATTATTGCACAAATGGTCTGTAACTTCAGAAGGTTGAAAACACAAAACACTCACCAACATGTCACATGCTTTAAACTTCTCACATGGAGACTTCATCTTCACTTCTACATCTGAAATGCATCTCTGTGGGTAATTTACAGAAGTTTACGGGTTTTGCTGCTTTTCAGTGACACTTGAAGCTGTTGAAAAAGCTTTTCTGCTAGAGTAAAATTAACTGGATATAATTTTTTTAGAGCTTCCAATATTTAGAGCTTCCTTTCCAAAATTAGAAACCTGTTAACTGATTTGCAATCTGCTTGCATTTTGGGGGTTTTTAGGGCTTTTCTGTCAGTGCTTCAGGCGTTGGGGCATCCCCTGCAGCCAGTTGTGCAATGACTGCTTTAATAACTGTTACCTGTGGTACTTCCTGCTCCCCTCGTGAGGGGGTGGGACTCCTGCTCAGTACTTGACCTCTGTCTCACTTTCAGTTCTCTTTAAACTCTGTAAATTAGTTTTGCTTTCAGAAGCACTGCAAGTTTGTTGTCAACAAGTGCACTCTTTCAGCCTGATCCTCTGATGGTTAAAGCAGTGATTTAATGACAGTGTTAGCCTTGTGCTGGGAAGGTCAGGGTGTTAAGCAACTGGTCAGGAGGGCTGGGAATAGAGGAGTGGGCGTTACTGGGGTATGGAGTGGCTGATCCTTCTCCCAGTTCAGATACTCCTCGGTGCTGTGTGTAATACTCCTGCTTTGCTTCCTCAACGCGTCGTTTTAATATCGGGCTGCTAAAATATTTCATCGTAACAAATGGGATGTGTAGTCTGGCAGAGGTTTCCTCTCTTCCAGTGATCCTGTCAGTTATGAAACCTTAATATAGCGTTGGGCATTAATTAGATTTAGGCTTGTAGATTAACTGGGAAACCTTTTTCTTTTCATCTCCTTGAGTAGTTACCCACGCTGCTCCTCGCTGCCTTCGTGTCTCACTCCCTCGTCTCACTGTCTCTGCTGTTCACGTTCCTCTTCTAATTAGGACAGAAATAGTGTTGTGATATGATTATGCCTTTTTTTTTCCCTCCCTGAGTTTTTGAGGAGCGTTTGTAAAACCCGCTGATTGGAAGGGCTTGAGTGAAGGTGTGGTTGTGGGTGTGATTCCAGTCACGTCCCTGCTCAGTTGATGGTATGCACATTCAGTTTCTCAGTGAAAGAAACCCAAACACATTGGTTTGAGTGACTTCTCCTTAGGATCAGGCTAATGTATTTTGCCTCCCAGTTAGGACAGGATCTGAAGGCATGCTTAGGTACAAACAGGACTGTAAGAAGAATTGCCTCCTCTTGATCAGAGAGTCAGTTCATCTGTTTAATACGAATGAGGCATTGTTTCTGTTAATTATGCTGTCCAATACAAAGCTAAAATTCCATCCACAGAAGCACTAAGCAGGTGTAGTTAAGTCAGTCCTTCTTTAGTGGTTTTGGCCTGAGGTTAGTTTGGACATGCATAGAGTCACAGAGCAGCCCAGGTTGGAAGGTACCTTAAAAGATTACCTAGTCCAACCTTTGGTGGGAAAGGGGGCCTAAATGAGAATATCAAGCACCTTCTCCACTCCTGTCTTGAAAGCCTCCAGCACCAGGGCTGCCACGTCCCTGCAGAGGCTGTTCTGGTATTTACTGGGCTGATGAAACAATGTCTTTCCTCCTTTGTGTGTAGTTGGTATTGCTGGAGTGAGCAGGTGAAGTTATAGAAGCTGCTTTCACACTTGTTTCAACGTGTTGTGTGTGTCCTGCCCCTTGCACAACTTTATTTTTAACCTCTGGGGAGGAGGGAAGTCTTTGAAGTCACAGAAGAGCAGGACAGAAATGTTTCTGGGCCACACAAGGCCTGATGTAAGGTGTAACTGATCATGCAAACCACACCAGCAGACCATAGTTGAGACTTCCAGTGCACAAAGACATGTCTGAGCTGGGCACCTTTGGGCAGACAGCTGAAAGTGTAGAGGAAAGGTGCCATTCTGGGTTTCTTACTCCCAACTGAGAGCTTAGTGCTAGGTGTGTTCTGGTGAATCTCGTGGTGCCCTTGTAAAGGTGCTTTTGGTTTTGGGAGAGGGTGCAACTGTTGATGCCCAGTCTGTGTCTTGTTTATTTCTGGCTTTATGGAGTGGAACGTACAGCTGCTCAGATCTGAGGTTGAACAGCGACAGGTTGTGGGATGTTTTTCATGCCCCCTCTTGAGTGAAGGCTTTCTTTCTACTCAGAACTACTTATTTGCACTACATGCTGCTGCTTTTTTTTTCTTGTAACCTTTTGTTTGTTTGTTTTTCAGCTTAACTTCCCATTTCTAAAGAATTAAAAAGGCAGAAGAAATTAAAAAGTAATAATAAGATTGAAGTGGTCTGGCACTACTCCCTCCCTTGCTCCCTCTGCTCACCCAGCACCTCTTTCACCCTTCCCGCAATCTCAGCCCTGCCGCAAGAGCCGCCTTCTCCGCACCTTCCACCGTCAGGAGCAGCCTTCTCTACCTTCTGACTCAGCAGCTCATCCTTCCCCTCTGCTCCCTGCTCCAAATCTGCCCTAAAGCACTCCTCTCTGCCTTCTGGTCTCACACGCTGCTGGCCCACTGCTGCCCTGAATGTGACCCTTTTAGAGGCGTACCGTACAGTACTCTTAGAAATGATGCTCTGGAAGTACTTTCTCAGCCTGTGCTGGGTTGTGTTAAGCTGCTTGAGCTGCAGCTTGTGGCATGCTCTGCCAAGACTTGACTTTTTTTAGGATCTTGGCAGAGCTGAGTGTTCTTTGGTGGCACCCTTCAGTACCTAGTATGTAGCCAGAGTGGGTCGCAAAGTGCTACTCTTTACTGTCCCTCTGGTGGCCCTGGGCACCTGCTCGGGGCAGCCACAGAGGAGCTGGTGAGTGTTTGTGCATACATGGCCTCGTTGGGGTGCTCCAGCAGCATCCTACTAATTTTACTTCAAAAAAAGTAAACAAATCCTAAAAGAAGACCAACTGTGCTCCAGAAGGTTTAGTAAAAGCATTTCCAGCCTTAGTCTTGGGAATGAACCATAGAGTTGGTGGTGGCTTTGTCACTGTCAGGTTCTGCACCGATGCTTGTGAAAAAGCCAAATGATTGGGAAAAAAGCTTACTCTGAGACTGTGCTCTTTTGTGTGGGGAACTACAGGCTGTAGCCACTGCCTTAGGGTGCTCCTGTAAGAGGAAGGAAAAGGGATCCACTTCTGAGAAGAGAATGCTGGCAGTTGTTTGGTTGCAGTTTAACTAGCTTGCTTCCTTTCGGGGAGGTGGAGTGGGGTGGCCAGAGCATGGGGTTCTGTGACCTGGGGTGGCAAAGTACCCAATGGAGTGTGATTGATTTCCACAGATAATACACATGGGCGAGTTGTCAGTCTCTGCCTCAGACTGGTACAGCAATCGTTTTCATTGATGTTCCACACTTGCTAACAGCTAATCTTTAATCTTTTAACTCTGCCTTTTCTTGTTCTTTTGGGTTTTTTTTTTTCCTTCTTTTAATTTTTTCTTTCTTAATCTGTGTGTGAGCACAGTTTGGTGCTTTGGAAACGCACAAAGAACAAATATTGCTTCTTGACACGTTTAACTTTTTTTTTTAACTTGATTAATTGGAATTTAATGGAAATGGTTGGGCTTCTGATTTTTATTTCTTTTTTTTTGTCTTCTTCCTTCACATGGTCAGATTGGAGTTTCCCTGATCCCTTAAGCATTAGGTTGAGTTTACAGCTTGGTGAAATGTTCCTGGTCAAGGGTTTCTTGGAGGTGAAAAATGGTCTTTAAAAGTACTTTTCTTGAGTAGATCTCCATTCTTTGTGATGGTGATAACTCAGCTGACCAAAAGCAGCTGGATAATGAAAAATTCTCCCCCTTGAAATTTGACAAGAAATGGAAAAAGGGGTAGGATCAGACAGAATACTTCAGTGGGCCCGTGAGCCTTCCCTAGGTCAGGGCTGGGGGGGCTTTGGGGCTTTTTTGGATTATTTTTGGTTTCCCCCCTGGTCAATAGTCCTCTATTGACTGTGAATGGTGTGGGGTATATGGGCACTGGACTGTGGAGGCAGCAATACTTAACACGTTTGCTATAGCAGGCAATGGGTTAGGATACAAGGGAGGGGCTTTCTCTGTTTTTAGTGTTATAATGGGCAGTAATGGGAACTTCTCTGCTCCATTAGTGACACCTCCAGATCTCTGCTCCTGTGAGTCCTGGCTATGCCTTGTCAGAGCTGTGCTCCCTGCTTAGATGGAAGTGAGTTGGGAATCGGTGCCTTGCCCAAGGTCCCTCCTGAAGCCTTACACTTTAAGGCTTATTTTCTTTCTACTTGGATTTGGCTTATTAAGGGGCTATTTTTCCGAGGGAGTGCATGAGTGCTAGAACTATGTCTGAATCCTCTCTGAAAAGTGACTAAATTGGCATAGTTTCCTCCTCTCTGGAGTTTGTGTTGGGTTACCCTAAGGAAGGGGCCTGGCTTCCCTGCTGCAGCGCCCCACGCTGACTGTAACCCTGGGCACCAGTGTTGAGAGCTGCTGGCTGGCACACAGACACCCAGAGAGGTGGCAGAGGGGACCTTCTCTGCAAAGGGAAGCACTGGCCTGGCTCTGATTCCAGGTGGAGTTGGCAGAATTGGAGATTGGAAGGAGACTTGGTAAGGAGTAATGTCTTGAGGAGGGATAACTGAAAATCAGGGTGCTTCCAGAGGTCTGTCGAGGTCTGAGCTGCCCAGTGTGGGACGAGCTGCCCAGTGTGGGACGAGCAAACAGAGATTGCAGCACCCAGTGGTTCCCTTCCTTCCCGCCTTGAATGTTTTCTATCCTGGGTGAAGGTTGAGTGCTTGGTGTGTAACACCTACCTTTTCAAGCGTGGCCTGTTCTGTTGCAGCTCTAACTCAACATGAGAGTGATGCTTTTGCTGTCTGAGTGCTACAGAGAAGGCTTCTCGTGTGTCTTGCATCCCTCTTAACCCTGGGGGGGGGATTCACAGCTCCTGCAAGTGCTGCAGTACCGCATGCCTTGGTTTAGCTGAAAGCTCAGTGGCACTTGTTTATTTTGAGATGTACTTGAAAAACTAGTTGGCAGGACTCTTGGGTTAAGCATTCTTTCTGTTTTTTTTTTGTCTCTTACCAGGTAGTTGGCAAAAAAGGAGAGAGCCACTAGGACACAAAAGACACTGGAAGGCCTTATCGCAATCGGAGATCTTCACTTTTATCTACAACTCCTGGATAATTGCTTGACCATAACCAGAGACTGTCAATCTGTTTCATCTAATGCCATTACCAATAAATCACTGCTTTTCTTGAGACAGAGCTTCCCCAGTGTGTTTCTGTTGTAATCCTCCTACGTGTGTCTGTAAATAAAATTCATTACTTTTGCCAAGTTTAATTTTGTTCTTCCAGTAACTCTGGCTCTTCCCTTCTCCCATGGAAACTTCCCAGCTCCTCTGGCTTGTCTGTGGAAGCGGAGCCCTTGGTCAGCCGGTTGGAAGCGGCGGATGTAAGTAAAACAGAGGTGGCCTTCAGGAGCCAGCCGAGCTCTTTTGTGATAAGACCGAGTGAAATGAGGGTGGTTGTTCTTCTCACAAAGCACTTGTGTTCCCACACATACCTCTCAGATAGGAGTAACTCCTCCTCTTCTGGAGATTGCCACTTCCCTCCTCGCTCTAAGCAGCCCTGTGTTGGTGTTTGCCCTTTCCAAAGAGCTGGGGGGTGTTTAATATTGTTAGAGAGTAACGAGCTCGCATCCCCTGCGCTCCTGGGGCTGGAGGTGTTTGTGCACCCCTCCTGAGCACAGATTCCTGGTTTATTGGATGTGTTTTCCTCTCTCTGGATCTTGATAAGGAAATGTTTATTGCAAATACTATTTTTTTCACTGTAGTTGGGATTCCTGTACCACTTTGGTGGATTTTCCTGGAAGCGTGCCCTGAGGAGTTCTAACCAATGGGGCCTCCATCAGCACCATACACATATAGTGCTGTGTGGCTTCCCAGTAAAACTTGCTAAGTGTTTTAATTGGTGTAATTAATTTCTTTGTGAAGTTACAGTTGTTACATTCCTAATTACCATAAATCCCACTAAGGCTGCCATCCTGTCCTAATTGGCATTCCTCCCTTGGACACAGGAGGGGGGTTCTCCTCTGCCTTGCCAGACGGGCCTGTTGATACCAACTCTGCTTTCTGCTCCCAGGGATTTCAGTTATTTTTAACTGGAAACGGGATTGTGTAGAAAAAGGATCTCTTTGGGAAGTGGTGGGTTTTTTTCCCCATGGTATGACCAGGGCACACCTCTCCTGGAGTTACTCAGTGGCATGTGATGATGATGATGGTGGTGGTGGCAGTGACTTGGGTTCTGTCCTACTTCCTTAACGTCTTGCTTTGGTGGGGGGTGGAAGGCAAGTAACTCTGCAGAGAATAGAAATCCTTTTCAACTATAACCNGTCGCCAGCAGAGGGCGCTGCCGGCCCGGCGGAGCGAGCGGCCCCGGGGAGCTGGGATTTGTGCGACAAAAAGGCGAAAAACGGGCAAAACTCGCCCAAAGCGGCCGGTGACGGGTGCAGGGGCCGGCGGGG
>VZTM01038015.1:1284-26638 GCA_013400555.1 Jacana jacana
AGGAAGGTTTGGTTCATGGGGTTGCTTTTTTTTTTTTTTGGAGCATTAGGCTGCTGCAAAAAAAATGTAGGCAAAGGTGAATGGAATTTCCAGGCAGACTCAGCTCAGTTTTTGTCTGAGCTGCTGATTATTACTGGCAAAAGTAGCATCTCAACCACCCTGAATTGGTTAGATCCTCAGGCACTGCATGTGGAAAGTGGTGAGGTACAACATTTTGAATTTAAAGGATTGTTAGGAAAAAAAAAAAAGAAAAAGAACAGCTGCAGATCTGCGTGAATGGTTTAGAGATCTTAAAAGCAGTGGGGTCTGTTTTAGCATCTAAACATTTTGGGTTATGGTTTGGAGCTCATTAAAAACAGTGAAAAGAGTTTGCATGGGTGATACTGTACTTGCAAGCATACGCTTATAACTTTGGGGGTTTTCTTAGAAGTACCTGAGCACTGGACTGCACTTTGGGCTAAATGGTAGTTCACTTGCTGAGAGAAAATAACTATTTTTTGCAGTTACAGTCTGCTATTCGCAGAGTCACGCTGGCTCAGAAAGCGGTACCTGTACTCTGTGGCAGTGCCCTGAAGAACAAAGGAGTGCAGCCTTTACTGGATGCTATCACTATGTACTTGCCCGCACCCAATGAGCGTTCGTATGAGTTTCTGTAAGTACAGGGCATAAAAGGGAGGGTTGGGTAAAAGGGAAAATAAGTAGGAAAGCGTAAAAGGGAAAATATTAAGAGAGCATTCGTATTGAACCTGCAGTGATCAGTGCTGTTGGAATTGTATGTTTGTCTCCAGCTGTGAAACTTGCATTCTAGAGTTCTAAAGTCTATTTTTAATCTGAGGATATTGCTGTTTTACGAAGTTAGGGTTTAGGGGCCATCTTTAATATTGCTGAGTTGCATGACATCTGACGTATCCTGATGAAGCTAAAACTACTTAGGTTACTGTTGTTTTTTTTTATAAAGTATGATTTTTACAAATCTGCCTCTATTAGTATTACAATGAGAAACATATGAAGTTTAGGTAAATGTGAGTTTGAGTGAATTAGTCCTACAAGTATGCTTTTTGTTGTGCTTTTTATTTTGCAGACAGTGGTACAAGGACGACCTCTGTGCCCTAGCCTTTAAAGTTCTCCATGATAAATGCCGTGGACCACTCGTTTTCATTCGCGTTTACTCAGGTTCACTGAAACCTCAATCAGCTGTATATAATATTAACAAAAGTTGCACGTGAGTAAGATAGAAGTGTGGTTTAGGGCAGTGCTGGAATATCTGCTGAAGTCCCGAGTAATACAAGAATTTCATTTTCAGGGAGAGAATGAGCCGGCTGCTCCTGCCTTTTGCTGATCAGCAAATTGAAATACCATCACTCATGCCTGGCAACATCGCCCTTACTGTTGGGTTAAAGCAGGTAATGGAAAATCCTGTCTGTGCACAGGAGCTTGTTTCACCAGTACACTTTCCCCTTTTATGATACTGTATCTCAGACTCGTTCCTGATTATTGGGATACATGTAAACATTTGGCGTACATGTACTTCCCTCTGAAATGAAATATGGCAGTGTACACATGTCAGTAACTGACCTGAGAAATGCAGTGCTGGTTACGTGGAGAGGGCTGAAAACAGAAGGTGTATCTTAGAAGGATTCTGAGGTTGTATTTATATTCCAACCGTAAAATACAATGTATTGCCATGGAGAGACCTCCTGCCGGGAAGGAGAGCAGTGTTCCAGATAAGATACCCAAAAGCAAAAGCATACCTTAAGCTCCTGTAAGTTTGTTTGATGCTTGCTTCCATTAGTTTACTAATTCAGTGTGTTATTGTCTGAACAGGCTGCATAGAGCTCGTTTGCTCAGATTTTCCAAAATGTAACCAACTTTGGCGTGCATAAGCAGATTTTCATTTACCAATACTGTTCTTTGTGTCTTGGTATCTTGACTGGTAAGTTAGATTTAAAATGCAGTGGACTGGACAAAGAAGTCCTGGTCTAAATTTGAGCACAGTGTTTCCTCTTACAGATCATTTTAGTTATTTGCAGAGAAGTTGGGGTTATGGTTTAAGTAAGTAAGTGGAGTTCAGCACAAGTGGTTTTGAGAAATAAAAACGGTCAGTGTTTATGGTTTTGGTTTTTTGTGTTGGTTTGGTTTTTTTCCCCACATCCACTTCTGTCACTCGCTTGTGTTTTGTGGGTCACTGGGTGTTGATCTACAGAGTGCCACTGGGGATACCATAGTATCATCAAAGGCTTCAGCAGCAGCTGCAGCACGCCGAGCTGGAAGGGATGCTGCGGGAGAAAAGTCTACCAGTGACGTTGAGAGCCTTCTGCTGGCAGGTGTTGAGATCCCTGACCCCGTCTTCTTCTGCACAATTGAGCCTCCTTCAATGGCCAAACAGCAAGGTACTGTGTTGCTTACCTAAGAATATCATCAGGTATTCTACAAATGAGATATTCAAGCATAACTGTGTTCTCCTATGTAAGGAACAACGATCGTCACCAATCCATTCTCACCTGGTTAATGTGTGAGAGCTGCACAAATTGGTCAGTTGGTGATCTGACATGTATCTTCTGTGTTTTGCACAGAAGTTAGGTTTTAGACTGTGTTTGTCAGTATCCTATCACTGTGTCAAGCAGTTCTACTACTAGTATTACATTTATGGTTTTCGCATCTAGAAAAGTATAGTTCTTCGTTTTGAAAGAAGACGTAGAGGCACTTTTATTTCCTACTGTCATGGTTGGTTTTGCTGCAGTCACACTGGTGTGCTGTATGTAGTATCCTAAGGGCAAATAACCTTGAAATGTGGTGTTATTTCAGTCAGCACTGGCAGTTTTACTGTATGGTGTAAAGTCTTCGCTTACTGAGACTTCTGTGTGTCTAGGTAGCATTCACCCATGCAACGTGAACTGCAGTCTTACTGCCTTTCCCAAGAACCTGTGCCAGGGAGCTTGGTTCCATTTGACTGTCTTGGATGCAGGGGGAAACATAGTGACAAAGGATGAGGGAGAGGATGAGGTACTTAATGCCTTCTTTGCCTTTGTCTTTAGTAGTAAGACCAGCCCCTTGAGCTGTAAAGGCGGGGATGGGAAGTGGAACGGAGCTCCATAGTCCAAGGGGAAATGGTCAGAGACCTGCAGCACCACTTAGACACGCACAGGCATATGGAGCTGGATGACATCCACCCAAGGGTACTGAGGGAGCTGGTGAAAGTGCAGCAGTCCTGGGTAACTGGGGAGGTCCCAGGTGACTGGAAGTTCACAAATGTGACACCAATCTGCAAGAAGGGCCAGAGGGAGGATCCAGGGAGCTACAGACCTGTCAGTCTGACCTTGATGCGGGGAAAGGTTATACAGCAGATCGTCATGAGTGCTAGCATGTGGCACATACAGGACAACCAGGGGTGGGGTCCAGTCAGTATGGATTCATGAAAGGCAGGTTCTGCTTGACTAATCTGATCTGCCATGACAAGGAGGTCATGAGTGAGGGAAAGGTGGTGGATGTTGCCTGCCTAGACTTTAGGAAACCTTTGGCTCTGTTTCCCACAGCATTTTCCTGGAGAAACAGGCTGCTTATGGCTTGAATGGGTATATGCCTTGTTGAGTAAAAAATGGACTGTGTGGCCAGGCACAAAGAGTTGTGGTGAATGGAGTTAAATCCTGTTGGTAGCCAGTCACAAGTGTTGTTCCCCAGCGCTCAGTACTGGGGTCAATTCTCTTGAACATCTGTATCAATGATCTGGACGAGGTAATCAAGTGCATTGACACTAAGTTGGGTGGGAGTGTTGATCTGCTGGAGAACAGGAAGGCTTTGCAGATAGGGATCTAGACAGGCTGGATCAATGGACTGAGGCCAGTGGGATGAGCTGCAATAAGGCCAAGTGCCAGGTCCTGCACTTGGGTCACAATAATCCCGTGCTGTGCTACGGGATTGGCTGGAGAGCTGCCTGGCAGAAAAGGACGTGGGTGTGTCAGTCGACTGTTGGCTGAACGTAAGCCAGCAGTGTGCCCAAGTGGCCAAGAAGGCCACCATTATCTTGGCCTGTATCAGGAACAGTGTGATGAGTAGGACTTTGGAGGTGATCATCCCCCTCTGCTTGGCACTGCTGAGGCTCCATCTCAAGTACCGTGTCCAGTTCTGGGCCCCTTACCACAAAAAAGGATATTGAGCTCCTGGAGAACATCCAAAGAAGAGGAATGAAGCTGGTGAAGGGTCTCAAGCACGAGTCTTATGAGGAGCAGCTGAGGGAGCTGGTGTTCTTTAGTCCAGAGAAAAGGAGGCTCAAGGGCATACCTTAATGCTCTTTAGAGCTACCTGGAAGAAGGTTGTGGAGAGGTGGGGGTCGTTCTCTCCTCCCAAGAAACAAGTGATTGGGCAAGAGGAAATAGCCTCAAGTTGCACCAGGCAAGCTTGATATGGGTGTTAGGAAAAATTTCATTGTGGGTAGGGTTATTAAACATTGAAACAGGCTGACGAGAGAATTGGTTGAGTCACCATCCCTGGAGGTATGTAGAAGATATGTAGGTATAGAGCTTCTGGATGTGGTTTAGTAGTGGACTTGACAGTGTTAGGCTAACGGTTGGACTTGATGATCTTAAAGATCTTTTCTAACCAAAATGATTCTATGATTCTGTGACTCTTTTTGGAAATAGATACTTTCAACTCTGTACCTTCATTCCAACATTGCTGAGCTTGGTTGGGGTGAGGGGGAGGAAAGACCAGTACCCATGTAGTGTGATGGCATGGAGCAACACAGAACGCAGATTTGGAGCAATATGTCTGTTGGCTGAGCCACTGTTGGTGAAGTGTGCCTGGTTTTTAGGGGTTTGGATGTTTGTTTTGTGGGTTGGGGTTTTGCTGGGGGGTTGGTTTGGATTTTTTTTTCCCCAAAGACTGTAAGGTAGATAAATACTGTCTCAGCTGTGAGTTCATCATTCTGTAGCTGCTTTCCTTAGCAGTTAAGATGATGGGGAAGCAGAAAAAAGTAAATTGCATTTGAACCTCTTCCTGTTGAACTCATCTTGAGATATTTAGGCAAATCACATATAAGTTAGTTGACAATTTTTGTTAGCTGTAAGCAGGCAGCACTACTTTTCATTGACCCGATGAGGCACTTACGGGTCCATCCTGTCTTCACAGGACTGCAGAATACCACTCTGAAAACAGTATTTTCAGTAATTAAATTAAAGCATTCTGTAGCATGCAGTTAGTTCGTTAGAGAGAGTCAGAAGTTGCAAGTTGCTTCTAATTTGAGTTGACTGCTTGCCAAAACACGTGCTTCTTCAGGGTCCTTCTGATTCCTTCTGAGAATAAGATTTGACCTTATGAGGAAGTTGAAGTTTAAGACATTCACTGTGATTCTCAGATTACTGTAAATCTCTGTAGATGTAATGTTTAATATTTCTGTACAGACTTGGACAACGCATTGAGCTGCCTTCAGCGCGAAGATCCAAGTTTAAAAGTGAAGCTAGATCCTGACACAGGACAAGTAAGATGAAATTTCTATTGCTCTCCTTATAACCAGGCTTTACTTAAGAGCTGTCAAGACCACCCTGTGGTTAGCTCATTTGCATATTGAGATTTTCTTGAATAAAAAGGACTCTCTAAATGTATGTATCTTGTAAGTACAAAGTTCTGTGCATCAAACTAAAATGGAGCCTTGTGCACCTGTGCTTTACACAGCAGAGGAAGTTACCCCATCATCTGCATGGTTTTGACAGTTCTGTATTTAAAAAGTTTGGATTACATAGTCTTTAAGATAAAGTGAGATGACCGTTTTTATAGTGGTCACAGCAGTGGTAATAACCCCCTCACTTTACAAGGTATTTACGTCAGATGAGCTAAAGGAGTCCTGTTTCCTCTCTAGGCTCTTCAGAATTTGAAATATTTCTAAGAGACCATTAGCAGCACGCAAGCCTTTGCTTAAACAATTCATGTGAAAACCTGAGTTTTGCACTTTTCTCCTGTTCTCTCTTAACTCTCTCCTTAATAGACTGTTCTTTGTGGCATGGGGGAACTACACATAGAGATCGTTCACGACCGCATCAAACGTGAATACGGAATTGAGACTTACTTGGGACCTCTTCAAATAGCATACAGAGAAACCATTGTAAATGCTGCCCAAGCTACAGGTGAAAGGAGCGAATGGAAGAAACACCTTGTTTCTGGTCTTCTAAGCTTGTTCTACTTTAAATGATCTTATCAGTAGCTTTCAGATGAGTTTGATGTATTAAGTTGTTGTTTGTTTGTTTCCAAATGGTTGTTTTGCTCCCCCCCCACCTCCTCCCCCACAGATACATTGGACAAAACAGTGGGAGAGAAGCGGCACGTCGTAACTGCGGAGCTAGAGGTGAGGCCCAGGTTAGGAGAGAGAGCCACGACAAAACCTGCCATCGAGTACGCTGCCAGCGTCATTGAAGGGCTACCCACAGAACTCCAGGGGGCTGTAGAAAATGGAATCACAAATTCATGCATTCAAGGTAAAGGAAGTGCTAGGACAGCTTACATTTTCTGTAAGAAGCAATTTATGATGTTTCCAGGGGGGAAGGACTCCTTGAAAACTAAAAGCCAGTACATGTTAACAGTGGATGCAAAAGAAAATGCTGAAATTCCCTTAGCTACAAAAAACAACAAGCACTCTTTTCCCTGTGCCAGGAATGGAAGTCAGCCTGCCTTTGGGCCTAAGGTCCATTTCTTCTCAGTCACTTAACAGTGTGCTTTGGGGTTCTTTTGGTTTGTTTCTTTTAATCTGGTGTAAGAGATAAGGTGTTTGCTTGACAACATCATGTACACCACAGTGATGTAGCAGGAGGAGGTTGGGAGCCCAGCGTGTACATACCACACTTCTATTAGTTACTGATTTATTTTTCTTATTTTAAAATAGGTTAAATCCATTAAAGTGTACAATAAAAAGCCATACCTAATTGAAGAGTGCAGGCTTGCTGAAGGATTTAAAGTTTCCTTTACGTTTGATTAAAAATAGGAAGTATTTAGTAACTTGTGGCTAAAGAAGTCTTCCTTATAGTAACAGTAGCAGGCAGTGCACTCCTAAGTGAGGATTACCCTGGGAACAGCAGCATGAGGTGTTTTTTCCTTGTTGCTTTGTTGAGTTGGAAAGCGTCTGTCAGCTCAGGCTGTGGAATGTCTCTCAACTGTGTGCTTTCTTTATGCTCCTTGAAGGCATTTTAGAACTCCAGCCTAAATTTAGTGCTTCAAAAACAACAACAAAAGAGTAGATCTGGCAATGTTCTTTGTAGGAAAAAAAATAGGTATTTTTTCTCACATGAGGTCCAGTCTAATACAGTTTTTGGTTTGGTTGAGAGTCCTGGGCTTGAGGGCACAATGTGGTTTGTCACTCATGGGACTGAGTTACGCCTGCAGTTTTGGTAGTATCGGGCTTTGTGATCACATTGTGTTGAAAAGGAAATTACAGAAGGTATTCTGGGTCCTGGTTAAACAAGAGGTTTCACCGCTTTTTCAAATGAGGTCTTGTTGCAATAGACAGGCTTTAGATACTGCAGTGTATTAAAAACAACTTCATTTTGGGGAACATCTGTATGGATGAGCACACTTGGACACTTCTGGTTCTGAAAATTATCTGTGCTTTTGATAAATTATGACTGCCAGAAGAGACAAAGCTAGCTTATAACAAAATCACAAAACGAGAACAAAATAAGTCACGCTTCTGGGGGCAGGAAGGGGAATGAGAAGGGAGGGAGTAAAGTGAGAAGTTCCACACTAATCCTGAAACTCTGTTGCATGTGTCTTAATGTTCTGGAAAACAAATGTGCTTTTCTCTTTCCCGCCTTCCGCCCCCAATTTTTTCAGGACCGTTGCTTGGGTGCCCAGTTCAGGATATAGATGTGACAGTACAATCACTGACGCTGCACCCCGACACCTCCCATACGATGGTATCAGCCTGCGTCTCCCGTTGCATGCAAAAGGTACGGTGCAACCATAAGCTGCTGCAGGCCACGGCAGCAGGATACACCACTAGGGAAACGTACATGGATCTGGTAACTGTTCTTCTCTGGCAGAGTAACAGGGAAGAACAGGATTTTCCCTCCTCGCTGGGGACTTAATAGCTTTTGGGAGTAGAGAATTTGTGAGGCTGTGTTAGTTTGAGTTACAGAAGTATTGATTGTGTCAGAAAAAAAAAAGTCAACAGTCCTTCCCTTCCATGTAGGCTTTGAAAAAAGCTGGCATACAAATACTGGAGCCCGTGATGAACCTGGAGATCACAGTCAGTGAAGAGCATCTCAGTGCAGCACTGGCTGACCTCGCGCAGCGGAGAGGCAGTATTCAAGAAATCCAGAGTCGTCAGGATAACAGAGTTGTGGTGGCTGCTGTCCCACTCGCAGAAATGATGGTATGGGATTATCTTATTAATGGTAAAAATAAAATCTGGCCTTTTTTTTTTTTCCAATGCTGAAAAATAATCAGGGTTCAGTTCACGCCTCCTGTTGTTACAGATGAATAAACATGGAATGGATTAGTTTTCATTGTGTTTTAGCGACTGAAGGCCTGAAGCAAGTGCCCACAAATCTAGTGGGCACTGGTAGTGTTCTTGTGCCTGATTCAGATCCTTAAACTACCAGGTTTTCAACTCTAAGTCAGAAAAGTAGCAGATACTACTGAAACGGTTTCCACAGAGAATAGTTTTTTTAAAAGTACATTATTAAGTTGACTCATGCGTGTAGTCCACTTCTAATACAGTAATAATATTGTTAATATGTTGCCATCTACTTCTAACTCTCTCTGCTTCTTTGTGACCTAAGCAGCTATCTTCCTTTTGTCCTGTGTTCTCCATTTGTCCAGGGCTACTCAACCGTTTTGCGTTCTCTAACATCAGGCTCAGCAACTTTCACTTTGGAGCTTGCCAGCTATCAAGCCCTCAACAGTCACGAGCAAAATGCGCTGCTTCAGAGGAGGATGGGGTTGGTGTGATTGCCTTACTCTGTAGGACAATAAGGGGATATTTCCTATCCTCCCTGTTAAGTATTTTCAGGATCATGTTTGTGTACACCAGTACGTTCTTCTGGGACCAACTGGTTGCAGTAAATGATGAATTAGCAGCTGCATGAGCAGATGGTGCTTTTAACTGTCTGAGGGAAGGTGCAAGAGATTGTGTTCTTCTGGCAAAGTCTGGCAATTGCACAGCAGCTCAACCAGAGATGCAACCACAACTTGCTGCTAGTGAAATCTTACTGTACAGATCTGGGCACTGAGAACTATGTATGCCCTCCTCGTACAAACGAGCAGCACGGGCACCTTAATGTGCCAGCAGCAGTTTCTTACTTCAGTAAGCAACGTTTGTGGAGTTGATGTCCATAAATGAAACAACTTCATGGTTCTGGCAGTCTCTTGCCTTGTTCAGCTGAGTAACAAAACACAGTTAAAAAGTATTTTAAATGGAACAACTGTAAGCATTACTTCCTGTACTATTAGAAACCAGTTTGAACCAGAGTTCAGGACTGGTTGTAACTTCTACCCAAGTTTGTTCTAGCAACTAAGCAGAATGGATGCTTCTGCAATTTGAGTACCACCTGTGCAGATACAGCAGCAAAGGCAGAGTTCTCCCAGGACAGCGATCCCTGCCCACTACCTTGTAATGGTTCCAGCTTGGTATGTGTTACAAGTCAGTTCTGAGTTGTGATTAGGTTACATAGAAAAGTGACAAATTATACAATACAATGAAATAAAGTGATAGTTTGCTCTTTATTTAAACAGCGTCATTGTTTTTATTTTTCTTCAACTTCAGCATGCGACAAAACTGGCATTGGTAACTGGTTTCAAGTTTCAGTATTTCAGTAAAGAATCCCCATTTCTAAAGACATCGTTTTTACTCCAAGAAGAAAGACAGACACAATTATTTGAAAAGTGAAAGGTTTAAGTCTAGGTTCAGACTTCAGACTGCAGGTACCCAGAGGCACTTCAGGTTGTTGAATAGGTATCTCTCTGCAGGAGTTACTGCCCTCTTGCTTCATGGGCGCAGTATCCAACAAACACAGGTTCAGCTGCTATGCCACGGCTGTTAAAATAAAGTGAAACATCTATGATTATAATTAAACACACGGCTGGCTGTGTAAGGCAGGAAGACAGGTAATAGCACTCTCTTTTGATCTTTGTATAAACAAAACTACTTCCAAGAAATAACAGATTAGGGTATAAAAGAGGGCCTTATTCTACAGTTGATTGTACTTCAGGTAAGTACAGTTCCCTCTTTTCAGTAAGATGTACTGGAATGTTGAAAAGCTCAAGTTCAGGGTGTAACTGGTGTGATGTTCTGCAAAAGTCTATTGCTTTATTGAAAAGATACCACAGGAATATGAAAATAAGATTCAGGTGCCAGTTGCACTCTCTCTCACCCTCCCAAAAATGTTTCCTTCATATGCAGATTTATGTCATTTTCACACATTTTTAGGGGGAGCCAGTTTTACTAAATAGGACTTTCTTCTATCTAACATAAATTATTCTCATGTGGCTTTAAAAACAAACAAACAAATAAAACCCTTTAGCTTATGGTGCACTAGGATAGTATGAAAAGATATTTCAGAGTTCGAGTAGCTGTAGTCCAAATTCTGCTTCTTTGATAGGTAATAGCTAGCTGATACTGCTACAGTGATGTGTAGGATAATACATCTGCAGTGATTTGTAGGATAATCCATAATGGTGTTTAACTTAAGAGCTGTAATGGAAGACACTGAGTAATGAAATAGCTGAGGTGAACTATTGCTTGCCCCTAGGCAAGACCTGGTCTTAGTACAAGACAGGGCTGTTGTTTAGGTCCCTGGAATATGTGCCCACCTTTTTGTTTCCCTTCTCCCTTCACTGTTGCTCTGCAATTTGGGTTGCTGTATGTTACTGGAAGCTGAGTTTAGATCTGAAGAGCAGCTACTGCTTTCAGGGTCCTGTAACAAAAGCAGCCGCCTTGCCCTCCAGCAAGTGGAGCTCCAGTGACCCTGCCCTAGCTGTTGCGGAGTTCTGCCTTCCCCTTCCCTCACTCCCTGGTACCCAGCTGCAGAGCAAGCCAGAGCTCTTTGTTCCACTTGGAAAGGCTCTTTGGCCTGCTACGACTGCCACAGCCTGTATATATCATGTATAACATGTTAGCAGGGACATGGACCTGTGCCCACCCTCTAAGAGTCTACAACAGCCTGACTGATTAAATCAGCTCTTCTGAGTACACCCAACGCTAAGTGTACAGAACCGCTGCGCCAAGGAATGCTCGTTTCATCAGCAGAAAGGGAATGGGTTCTCTCATGTCTTTTTGGTTCAAAGCCTGTATAAAAGGAATCAGTTTTCAGGAGAACACGTCCTCTTACTAAGGTAGTCTGTTTATAACAGGAGTCGTTCACCAGAAGGTTGTATGCTGGGGCAGCAGTTTTAGCACCAGAAAGCAGTTTAGCGAAGCAGTGTGCAGCAAGTACAAGGAGCAGTCTGTGGTCTGCCCCCTGCTACCAGCGCAGCTGCAGTGTACCTGGATCAGCTCCCTGGGCAGCTCTACAAGTGCCAGTGTCAAGGAAGAAGTTGGAGATGTGGCAATAGTTAACCAGTTCCAGGAATAGCATGGCTTAGTTCACCGTAAAACCCTAATCCCAGAGGTACAGCCACTGTACACTTCACTGTTTCCTCTGAGCCCCATCAAGAGATGCACCACCCCCTTAAGTGATAAGATATAAGTTTTTAAAGTCCCTTAATAATGTTTTTAGCAATTATTTATTATCTCTCTTTTAATATATCTATTTTTTGCATGACTGAGGTAATGCAATTTACTTATAGCTGTTTTCCTACAGCATTATCTTAAGCCAGTTTGAAATAAAACCAATCCAGTCAAAATTTATGAGTCTTCCAGGCACTCAGAAGTTGGTTAATTAAAGAGATATTTTACCCTATATGCTAAAAGTCAGTGATTCCGACAGATAACCATGCTAAGACATCTACAGAAACACGACCAGAGTGCTCGAGCGCTGACTCTAACTGCCATCGTATGTTAATCATCTGTAAAAAGCTGATTTGTATCCACCTCAAAATACTTCCTCATGCTGCTGGGATTTTCAATGAATTTCTCTACAAAAGTTCATGACAAGTAAGTGGTGTGTTGGATTCTTGCTGCAGTCCAGCTCAGCAGCAGCACTTGGGAAAACTTAAAAGGCTCCCTGACTGTGTACTTTTTAAAAGTGGAGTCAACTTGGACTTAAGACCTAGAAACCAACCATTTCTGCAAATGTGAATATACAAAGACAGCACTAACAACAATTAACCAGTATTTTGTCTAGATACTTTTCAGGAAATGACTGCAGAGAAGAGTTTGTTAGACACTGACTTTGTTTACAGTAGTCATAAATTAATTAACACTTATCAGGGATTCCTGACCCACGCCTTTTCAGTGCCTACACTAAGGCAATACCTGAAAGAGTAGCTCACTCAAGCTCACTGCTCCTGCAAATAGCTCCACTTGAGAGCCTGCCATAGGTCTTTAATTATTATTTATAACAAATCATTAACAGACTTCTTAAAAAAAGTCTGCTTTTTCTGCTGTCTGTGTACTCCTCCCACATACCCTTTAATACCGTTTGTCTGAAATAAGTCAATCACAGTGTTGGTTTTTCCTTTAGAGGAAAGAAAGGCATAGATGAGTTAGTTCTAGTATTTCACTGAAGAAAGTTAATGAGTTCTGAAAGTTTTACGTGTCTAGAATTCCTGTCTTAGTGTGGCTGTTCCTCCCCTTCTGTGGGTACAAAACCACATGGGATGACACTGATGCAGTCAGATGAGGTTGCGGCTGGCTCTCCTCCCTTCGCTTCTAGGCCTGCACTTGAGCTCCACTGGTTGTAAGACGCGAGAACCAGGCTTTGCTACAGCTACTACTCTTACCGGAGCATGCGGCATCGGTGGTTAATCAGTCTCTCATAGGCATCCTGCAGGTTGGTCACATTCCTGCTGCTCCACAGCCTCTCCCCTACAGCACTTGCTCGAGGCCTGTAAAGATAACGCCGAGTTTTAGACTAGGTACAGTTTATAACCGGAATGGATTGAAGTTTTTAGTATCAACTTTTATATGTGCAGAAGCCTAAGTCTTTATTGCTCAGCACAGAGCACTGTAACCACCCACAAACAGTCCTGTTGGATTAGTTAATGCTTCATGTAGCTGGCTTTCTAAAATCTAAAGATAAAGCAGCTCATACCACAGTCTTGGTGTGAGGTTAGTTGCATCCACAAATTCCCCCCACAGGCAGGCTTCTCCACCGATTAAAAGCTTTTTCTGTTTTTCAGATCCTGAAGTCAAAGCAGAAAGTTAGAATTTCTACTTGCCCAGAAGATGGGCATATATCAACAATTTAATTTTCCAGTACTGAGAGGGGACTGATGTTCAGCTGTTTGTTCTATCACATAAGAATACCTTCCCTGAGCACTAACTTAACATTGTGGTAGTCTTGTAACTGAACACGAGAATCACCAGACCATTTGCCCAGAAAACCCGTTTCCCTTCTCTGTCAGAAAGGATTTTGCCTTTTGTCCCCTGAAAGACATTCCTCAGCATTGTGACACTCTTCAGTGATTTCAGCCCTGACTGAAACTGTTCATTCTATCACACAGAGAGCATTCCTTGAGGAAGCTGTGAAGTCAGGTGTTCTCCCTGAGCAGTTCTGAGGGCTACACTGCACAAAATGAAAGCCCTGGGGAAAGAATAACATGTTTGTATCAACTGCAGCCAGAGAGAGAAAACACCTTTTTCTAGAACAGTCTAATGCTCTAGAAGCTTGCTAACATGAATTCAATGTCTACCTACCAACAGCCATTTTGAACAACTCTGGTCCTAATGCATGATGCATCTGTCCAGCTAGTCCAGCACCCTCTCTCACACAAGCACCAGTGCCAGATGCTTGAGGAAGGTAACGCTTTTCCCTCTGAGAAGTGGGAAGTTCTGTATTTATTTGAGAATTTTCCAGAGTTCTAGCAGACATTCAAGTCCTCTGATTACAGCTCACGTGACCATAGTGACTGTGTGACCACTCTAAATAGCCATATTCTTTCCACTTGCACCTTAATATGAATCAAAGACTTTTAATGCACAAAACACACATATAAGAAAAGTAACAAACCAGGGAAGTTAAGCGGTTCAACGCTGTAGTACTTCTTCCAGTCTTGTCCATAGCTAATGTAGTCTAAATACCAGGGAGCTGACAGGATAGCAGTGAACCCAGCTCCAGTGACACTGCTCAGTTCATGAGCATAGTTGTTTGCCATCCACACTTGAACTACAGTGTCTGGTTTCAGCTAAAAGGAGGAAAAAAACAAAACCACAAAACATTAAAGACAACCTTAATTGCTGTTATCAGGAAAGAGGAGACTGAGGGGCAACCTCATTAATGTTTATAAATATGTAAAGGGTGAGTGTCAGGAGGATGGAGGCAGGCTCTTCTCAGTGACGTCCAAGGATAGGACAAGGGGCAATGGGTGCAAGCTGGAACACAGGAGGTTCCACTTAAATAGGAGAAAAAACTTCTTTATGGTGAGGGTGATGGCACACTGGAAGGGGCTGCCCAGGGAGGTTGTGGAGTCTCCTTCTCTGGAGACGTTAAAAACCCGCCTGGGCGTGTTCCTGTGTGACCTGATCTAGGTGTTCCTGCTCCAGCAGGGGGATTGGACTGGATGATCTTTCAAGGTCCATTCCAATCCCTGATATTCTGTCATTCTGCGTATTGAGTTTTGAAGAGGAAAGCCTTGGGAGCTACCTGTCATTTCCACCTCCCCCACACTCTAAAGCTGATTAGCTCCTTGCTGGTTTTAAACAGAGATTGCACTGGAGTCAAGCCTAGGTTATACTACAAATAGTTAATGCCCTAAGAGGGTTCCTACATGCACTGGTTATCTTACCAGCTCTGAAAAGCTGAGCAGCACCCGATGTGTTACTAGACTAGATACAGAGCTATGCGCCAAAAAACCCCCAAACATGTGGAAACTCAGAAACTTCCCTACCCTTTACTCAGATGCTCTGAAGCATATTATGTTATCTGTGTTCTTTAGAAAGTACTTCAGTGCTCATGTTCCTGTTCCACCTATTTTACACATTCAATAAATGACAATTTCAAGGCAAGCCCCACACCTGGGGACACTTAAAGTCAGCAGACTTGCTTTATCTCTTAAGAGACACAACCACAACTACTTCAGAGTCTACTAAGGCATTCCACATTATTCTGCTGTTACGCAAGAGTATCTTACTTATTTTTCCATCTTACCTGTGCTCTGTTATCAAACACTTCTTGCCAGACCACATATCCTTTGTTATAGGAGGAAACAATGTCCAAAATCCTAGAATTTAGAAATAAGACCATGTTTGTGAACTTCAATGAGGTTTGTACAGGCACATTGTTTTCTACCCTAAGGCACATCAGACCTTTCCCAGCACTGCACAGCGGACCAAGAAAAGTTTCTTCTGAGGCCTTTGGTTCTCTGCCTCAAAGAGGATGTTCTCCCACATATAAGGATATGCACATGCAGTAACACAAACCAATGATCAGAACTACTAATGATTCATACCGGTGTCTAAACCCATGCTTTCTAAGAATAAGAGAAATAAATGGCTACCAAAACCTTGCAGTCTTTCCTCCCCACCCTGTGTGTTGACATTATAGCAGACACTTAGCCTAAGATACCCAGTATATTCAGACTGTGTGTAGAACTAGCCTATACGTCCTTGTGTCCCATAATTTAAACCTGTGAACTTTACATTAAATTTGTTAAAATAAAATAAAGTGGACAGTCTCCCACACATGGCTATTTTTGAAAACAACATAAGCTAACCTAAATGAGCTTCAATATCTGCACCTCAACATCACCCACAAGACAGTGGCTGTGAAAAGCTGAGCAGGAATTAAAACACCAACGTACTTCTGAATATAGTAAGATTCCAGTCTAGCATAGTCAATGCCAAATCCTTGCTTCTTCATGAACTCTCTCACTTCAGGGTTAGATTTCCTTAATAATAACAACAAAGTAAGTTAGAAGAAGGAAAAAAAAAATTGTTATGTTTTAAACCAGATTTCTCAACCATTTCCAGCTATGCAGAGCGAACTAGCTGATGCCTCAGGTACACCGCAGCCTGGGACGCACAACCGGGAAGACGCAGCAGGCTAAGATGATTCAGGTATCTTGAAACAGTTTCATCCCGATTTGAAATAAAGTCAATAGTCCTACTTCTCTCTACTTCTCTGGTAGAACTACTGGAGTCCCTGTTCTGAAGCAGGCTCTGGCAGTCCGCCTCGAACCCTTAAGAGCTCTGGTGTTCCTGGCTTCTCTGTAACTTTGTGGGAAGGCTGCCAGCAGCTCTGGAAACTGAGCGCCAGAATAACTGGGGATCTGCAGGAGTGACATCAAGAATTTGGGAAAATATCCAGAAAATAAAATAAAACTTTTGTGATAAAGCATTTATCAGAAATTTTCTTTGTATTTAAAAATTGAAGGGAGTCCTGAGTGTTCAGATTTGATGCTTCAAGAAAACACACACAGATATTAAGTAGGTCAATGTACTCATGCTTGATTAGATCTGCACCAAATTCTGTAATATTAGTTACTGCAGCAGACAGACTTCAAAATATTAAAAATCCACAACCAATTGAAAAACTCTACAAGCAGACAGGGGTCAGAACTGTAATACTTTGTATCAGCAGATTTTCTGGCAGGCAGAACTCAATGGAAAGAACCGCTTTTCCTTCAACACAAAGCATTTAAATGTTAATTATCTTATATAGTACTTTTCTATCATACTAGTTCTCCTTCCTGCCAGGTTAATTTTCATGAAGAAATCCTTTAGGGTACCTGAACACTTGTGAAACTACTAATTCAAAGCAAAATTCTGCACAATGTCACTTGCTTGTTGAAGATTACAAACTCTCTAGTTGTAAATAGTTACAGAAGTAGAAGTGGAGATCTTTGGGTTAAGCAATAACAACTGTCTCACGCAACTGAGTTGCATAATGGATGGATTTAGGCAAGTTTAAGAGGCACCAGTTATTTTTTCCTTGAACTATCACCATACCAACAACTGAAGTCCACTTCATCTCCTCCCAAATGAATGTACGCATCTGGAAACACAGTGCTGATCTCTTTGTAGAATTTAGTCATGAAGTCATAAGTTGTATTCAAAATGGGATTTACAGGTCCAAAGGACCCAGTTGGATGTTGTCCACTGTAACAAGGTGTGAGAAGATCTTTTTGACCTAAAAGAAACAGTTAATAAAGGACATTCAGTTCCATGTTGGTATGCTAACTTGACTAGCAGGAAGAGGCATATTGCCCATATTAAAAAGGATAATATCAATAACCTAATTATTCATCTAAGTATAATCAAATAGAGGCAGGTTGAAATAAACAACTTGCCCAAGATTGAAGAACCCTCTAACTGGAAATCGGGACTCTGTCTTTTAGATTTGTGATTTAACAGACACTAATTTGTGAAACGTGTCACTGTACCTGCAAAACATCTTCTAAATCACTACTTGAATAAAAATAGCTTTAATGGACTTTAAAAGCAAGCCACTTAGAAGGAAGCCAAATACCATGAGGATGTTCTCTTTTTATTACTCTGGTTTCTTAACACCTAAGTAAGTGGGAGATATATAAGTAGATGTCTTACCTTAGCCCGCTAGGAATTTACCTCTACACAAGAATGGAAGGCTAGACATACATCAAAACTAAGCACTGGTTCTTGAGTCAAGATACTTAAAGCAACATGAGCCAGGATAACAAAATAGGAAAAAGTAGATTGGAGATTCCCCTAAGTCTAGTTTACTTGGTAAACTGTGGTTGCAGCGGCTGCACCTTTCAGGCTTTATGTTTCATACTCTGAGCACATTTCCCCCAGACAGGACCCTAGTGGCAGATTGCTTCAGCTCCCCTCCTTGCATGTCTTAAGAATTCACCCCAATATCTTGAATTTGAATGTGAACAAAGCATAGCTACTCATATTCATAGGCAAAGCCAGCACTGGCTCCTGTGTATCACATTGAGAAAAGCTACTACACAAGAAGTTATCAGGAACAGTTGATTTTAGGCAAGGGAGCTGAACTGTGCCCTTAGTATGAATGTAGACCCCCTCACATGTCACCAGGCAAGCTGCTGGCTTTTATTAGTGTTCCATTAACAGTGAAGAACACATTAAATGAAGGACTCGGAAAGACTGTTTAGAAAATTTAGGTTTTGCCTTGCTCCTTTCCTCATTTTGAATTGGTGAGACAGATCCTGAGGTATCTTCCAACACTACAGCCACATCTTCACAGGATGAGCCCAAGACTTGTCCTATGGCCAAAGCTAATGCTATGAAGTGCTAGAAAAACCTTTACTACATCCAGTTTGGCCAAAACCATCTTACATTAACTGCAGTGAAACTGCAGTCAGTGCACCTTGAATTAAGGCACAAGGTTCCCTGGTCCTTGACCATACAAAAACATTACCACCCTAAGGATTCAAGCATTCTCTACCAATAGGAGTATTATTCTGAAACCCAGGAGACAGAGAGTAAAAAAGCATCAAACTTTGCTGTGTTTTGTACACTTTACTACCACTTTACTAACAGAAACATTGACAGAACCTTCACAAAGCAGGAATTTATGCTCTAGAGACAGCAACTCACTATTTCTAGCTGCTGCCTTACAGCTCTAGACTCAAGAGTACTTGGGGGGATGGCGGGATAACAACAACATGAAGTCAAAGGCAGACAGAATATAATTGTGCCTTTGCACACACACCCAGCACAGGAAATGTCAGGTTTTTTCGTTCACTTTAGTTCCACAAACTCATAAAGGTCATGGCCATCACTGAGTCTGCCCCTTGCTAGCCTCTTATAAAGAGCCTTTCAAAGCACTTTAAAGGCTGATTTTGAACAAGTTCATTTGCTTGCTACACACTTCTTACCACAATCTTTTAACCATTAATGCTTTCTTGGACATACCTTTTCCCCAAGACTGCGTATGTCCTGGGGTATCAAACTCTGGGATAACTCTAATACCTCTTAACCGGGCATATTCGATCACCAGACGCACGTCAATAGGAGTATAGATGTGGTTATAGGAGTAGGCTCCCTGTAAAGTATTCATGTTTAGAAGCAGTTAACAAAACATTACACCAGCAGCTCACAAAATTGGAATTAAACTGTTAAGAGTTTAGTCTGGAGAGCAGTTTTACAAGTTGGTCTTTTCTGGTTTATCACACATGCAACTGCATTGACAGTACTTTTAGGCTGACTAGAGCAAAAAAAAAAACACCCAAACCCCATTTTTCCACACTAAGACAAATCTCCTGAGGAGACCAGTGTTTCCTCTTTAGCTCACAGTTTCTGAAGACAACAGAAAATCTGTTCATCAGAATCAGAGAGTGCATCTATTCCATGAGATTTTTGAAATATCATTTTTCAGTTCTTCTGTACAGAGGCACGATAGTTTCCCCCTCCGCCTCTGCACCGTTAGTTCTGAAACATGGGGCCCTTGTTACAAGACACGCAAGACTAATGGAAAGATATCTGCCAAGTCAGAAGGAACAGTGTCTTCTTCCAACACCTCTGCTTGTCAGTTCGGCTACAATATTCAATTTCACATCAGGGCATGTCCGTTTTACAATTCTGAACCTGAGCATTATTCCACTCCCACGCAGCCACCAAGTACGACAAGTGACCCAGACTGCTATGGTTTGGGGAAACAGATGCTTGCAAAAGAGCCGAACTACATAAGAAAAGCATCATGATTAATAGCACCTTAAGCTTCTAATTATCTGGCAACAATTTCCACAGCTGTGTTGCTCAAAAAAGATAATGGTAAACAGGAAGCCTTTCAAAGATAAGGCTATTAACATAAAGGCCATCTTCTTCTCTCCAGCTGTCACTGGGGAATGGAACAGAAGACAGCTATTACTAGGAAAAATAATCTGACTGCACCGTTTAACATTGACAATTTTTTAATTAAGAAATTCTTCACAGCATGTGCTACATAATTTTCATGAGGGTCAGTTTAGGCTCTACTCAACTATTTTAAAATTATTACAATATGAGTATTAGGCTCTACTTAATTATTCATGACTGACTTGACTGCCACTGTACCATAAATGAGCAAGAACTTTATGACAGCTTTCATTAATTAGCAAAATCTGCTGTGAATCAGGAAATAAAGAGATATATTATGTTTGTTTTAGAAAACAACCTCTCACTTTAGAACATCTTAAAGACATGCTGTGTTTTGTAAAGTTAACTAACTCTCAGGAACGGCAAAAGTACTACTAGAGTGGTTACAAATCTAGAGCTGACAGGAAACTCTTTTACATTCATCTGTGTGGCAGGAGGTCTACCAGATAAACAAACCTCCCAACAGAAATTCAAGCACCGTTCACCACAACAGACTTTTTGCACACCACTACTGCTTGAAGGCTTGCAAACACTGAGGATAGCTGCCAATAGCAAACTAGCACAGAAGGGTTAGGATGCTCATTCACTATGCACCCTCCAAAGTATGCTCAAACATGATCCACACAGACACTCAGGTAGGCTCCTAAATGTGGACTTGCTGGTTACTGGTCCTCTGATACTGTTTCACAATCAGCAAAGGCAAATGATTTCACCCATTTTCACAAAATATGTGCCAGAAATCTGCCCCCCCACCCTGCTCCAATATTGTTTACTCACCTTGTCACTTAACTCAGGGAAATAAATGCTCTGGTAAGGGAATGACTGATCGTCTACTATATGCCAGTGGAGAACATTGAACTTGTTAAAAGCCATGGCATCCTGTAACAAATAATACAATACAGTCTAGTTCAGCACTTCACTCTCACGGAAAACCTGTGCAAAAAAGATCGTCTTATGCCTGTATATTCCCCCTGCCAAAAGCAACAACTTAAAAAACAAAGAAAAATCATACCATGTTTCTCTGAATCCTAGAAGCATACACCAAAAGACACCACCCTGCTTGTATTACTGCTCCTTTCATCTACCATCTATTTGCAGAACTCTGCCAACAAGCTGTTGATCTGACCATGCTCCATGGGTTGGCAGACAGGGAACTGCCACAAATGTTTACGCATTTCTTCCACTTTGGAACGTGTCTGTGCAATCCTCTATGCGCCATCAGCTACTTCAGCTTACAGAAAAGCCTGTATTTTTCTACATAAATAATTTGGACTTGAAAACTAAACAGCATGAGAGTATCTGACTATTAATTACTTCCCTACTTGCTAGTGACTTCTGCAGAATCCCATTTGAAATGCATGCAATATAAATACGTGCATTTTCCGCACAGAGGATGTTTTCTCTTATGTTTTCAGTCATTATAGGATCAGTACTTCCCTTTTTGAATCTGAGGATAATCAAGATGTTAACACACCAATTTGAGAATTATGACTCCAGATAGACATATACATATACACCCCAGTTATACAAATTTGTCAGTCACTAGAAGAGTTCTGTGCTGCAAGCAGACACGGTACGTGTTCTCTCTATCTATCTATTTGGGACTAAGTAATTGCAATACACTTGCTTCCAATCCCTTGCCACAATACAATTATTTCCATCTCCCCTTCCTTACTTTTTTTTTCCAATCAAGCTGCATTTAAAGAAGTGACAAGATCTCTTCAGGAACCCCCATGAAATCCAAAGGTAGATTACCTTGTCCATTCCCCTAAATTATCTCATCTGTGTTATTACAGAATGACAGAATGTCACGGATTAGAAGGGACCTTGAAAGATCATCCAGTCCAATCCCTCTGCCGGAGCAGGAACACCTAGATCAGGTCACACAGGAACACGCCCAGGCAGGTTTTGACTATCTCCAGAGAAGGAGAGTCCACAACCTACCTGGGCAGCCCCTTCCAGTGTGCCATCATCCTCACCATAAAGAGGTTTTTTCTCCTATTTAAGTGGAACCTCCTGTGTTCCAGCTTGCACCCATTGCCCCTTGTCGTATCATTGGATGTCACTGAGAAGAGCCTGGCTCCATCCTCCTGACACTCACCCTTTACATATTTATAAACATTAATGAAGTCACCCCTCAGTCTCCTCTTCTCCGAGCTAAAGAGATCCAGCTCCCTCAGCCTTTCCTCGTATGGGAGATGCTCCACTCCCTTAGTTATCTTTGTAGCCCTGTCCTAGACTCTCTCAAGCAGTCCCCTGTCCTTGAACTCAGGGGCCCAGAACTGCCATCCAGCGGGACCTGGACAGGCTGGAGAGTTGGGTGGGGAGAAATTTAGTGAAATATAACCAGGGCAAGTGCAGAGTTTTGCATCTGGGCAAAAACAACCCCAAGTACCAGTATAGGTTGGGAAATGACCTGTTGGAGAGCAGCATAGGGGAAAGGGACCTGGGGTCCTAGTGGACAGCAGGATGACCACGAGCCAGCACTGTGCTCTCATGGCCAAGAAGGCCAATGGCATCCTGGGGTGTATCAGAAGGGGTGTGGATAGACAGCAGAAGTTTTAATTACTGTATGTCTTCATGCATTTCTATCAATTACTATCTTTCCGTAGAGAAAATTATACCTCCTGACCTTTACGTCAGCCACTCCTTCCTCAAGGACAATGCACGTTCTGGAAATACAGTATAGCAGCAACACAAACATGACATGTACTTGAACTGCTGCCTTAAACATCTAATTACCAAATGTCAGGGAAGAGATTACTGCTGCTTTTTATTGGGCTAGCTTGGATTCAAGCAGGGAGAGAGGTGGGAGGAAAAAGTACACTGGTTCTTAAACCAGCAAAATGTCATAAAGTGTGGGTCTGGGAGATGATTAGGGCTGCAGGTGTAATTTAAGGAAAGAAAACAGAACAGCAACAGTTACAGAAACACAAAAATGGTTAGAAATGCAAGTCTCAAAAGTCAAGTTACTCTTAGCACATTGTTGTCTCTTCTAGAAAAGACAAAAAATATTGACACAATTAACACGTTGAGTTTTTGAAGCGCCCTCAGTTGTCAATGAAACACTACACAAGCACCACTTGCCAAACAGGGACTGATCTTAAAGGTAAATACAAGTGGTAAATGCCCATGGAGGGGCAGGTTCTGAGCACAGTTCAAGGATGACCTCAGAGACGAAGACTGATTTTACCACTCTCTTCCTGCCCATCTTACACTGGCTCCGCAAAATTCCACAACACGGAAGGGAAATTTCTAGCACCATTTCATCTTGGAAAAGCAAGAGAAGGTGGGAAAGTGCATGCTCTTCCACTCAAAGGCTCCTCCATTTCAACCCATCAAATAAGCCCTGCTACAAGGATTTCAACAGCAGAAAAGAGGAGTACAAAACAGAAGACGCAGCTTTCACGGCCATTACACAAATTCACCACCTGACCACGCTGCAGCGAATGCTGGAGCCTGGCACTGGTACCTGAGGGAGTCAGAGACACCGCCTGTGTGCAGGGTGATCAAATAAACTGACATCTGCTTAGGCAGGTGGTCAAACTGAGGGAGGAGGTAGAAAGGCTTAGAAGTATTAGAGGCTGCAAAAGTGAAATAGATTGGTGGAGCCATACTCTGAAGCAAAGGCAGCAGGTAGAGGTTCTACATGAGTGGATGATCCGCTTCCTTCCTGTCACCAGGCAGAAGGAAGGGACTCAAGGGACAGGGGGGAATGGAGACAGGTACCTCCTCAGAAGAGCAAGCCAAACCCCTTTCAGCCCCTCTCACCTTCCCAGTTGCCCTTGCACAATAGGTATGGGGCTTTGGAAATTGCAGGAGCAGGTAAATGAGGACAGAGGAAGATCCATCCACTGAGTAGCCCAGGCCTAGTCACTCACCCCTATGCCTTAGGACTTCTTCAGTTAAAAAAAAGAAAAAAAGGTAATTGTGATGGGTGACTCCCTTCTGAGGGGAACAGAGGGGCCCATTTGTAAACCAGACCCATCCCACAGCAAAGTCAGCTGCCTCCCTAGGGGCAGGATTTGGGATATGCAGAGAAATCTCCCTACCCTGGTTTGGCTCTTGGATTACCACCCATTACTGATATTTCAAGTAGGCGATGAGGAGGCAGCTACCAGATGTCCAAGGGCAATGAAGAGAGACTTTAGGTCCCTGGGATGGCTGATTAAGGGATCAGGAGCAACAGGTAGTGTTCTCCTCTATCCCACCAGTTGCAGGGACTGATGAGGGGGTAAACAGGCAGCAAATTAACTCCTGGCTCCAGGACCAGTACAACCAGCAGAACTTTGGCTTTTTTTGTTCATGGGCTTGTCTACATGACACCAGGCTTGCAGCAGGTGGGGAAAGCCTAGCCAGAAGGGGAAGAAAGATCCTGGGATCAGAGTTAGCAGGGCTTATTGAAAGGGCTTTAAGCTAGGTTTGATGGGGGATGGGGATGAAACTGGGATTACTAAAGTGGAGCCTGGGAACAGCATACCAGTGCTTGTAGGTAAAGGCACCAGCAAGGTCTTGTGGTCCGTTGGCTCAGTGGCAGTGGGGGATGGTGATCCATGTAGTAGCAAAGACATGAGGGGTAGTAATAGCTGGCAGCTACAGAAGGGTCTGAGCATGGTCAGGTGGGAATTAAGGCTCATCCTCCCAAAAAAGTGGCAGGACAATTAACACAACTGAAGTGCATCTACACAAACGCACACAGCATGGGCAACAAACAGGAGGATCTGGAGGCCACTGCACAGCAGGAAAACTATGATATAGTTGCCATCACAGAAATGTGTGGGGATGGGTCACATAACTGGAGTACTGCAATCAATGNGTTTGATGGGGGATGGGGATGAAACTGGGATTACTAAAGTGGAGCCTGGGAACAGCATACCAGTGCTTGTAGGTAAAGGCACCAGCAAGGTCTTGTGGTCCGTTGGCTCAGTGGCAGTGGGGGATGGTGATCCATGTAGTAGCAAAGACATGAGGGGTAGTAATAGCTGGCAGCTACAGAAGGGTCTGAGCATGGTCANACCCCCCAACAAGAATGTAGAGGTTGATGAAATATCCTATAAACAGCTGACAGAAGTCTTGCGATCACTTGCCCTTTTTCTCATGGCAGAATTCAACTTCCCAGATGCCTTCTGGAAATAGAACACAGCAGAGCGAACAGTCCCAGAGGTTCTTGTGTGTGGAAGACAAATTCCTAACACAGCTGGTAAGAGAGCGATCCAGGNTGGGGATGGGTCACATAACTGGAGTACTGCAATCAATGGCTACCAACTTTTCAGAAGGGACAGACAACAAAGGAGACGTGGTGGGGTGGCCCACTATGTTAGTGACAGATTTGAATGTCAGGAACTTAAGAATGTGAATGACTGTGTTGAGTGTTTATGGGTAAGAATCAAGGGGAAGGACAATATGGCAGAAATCATGGTGGGAGTTTGTTACAGAACCCCCCAACAAGAATGTAGAGGTTGATGAAATATCCTA
>VZTM01038015.1:40171-53672 GCA_013400555.1 Jacana jacana
AAGTTAAGTGTTTATAGTTAGTTATAGTCTAACCCTGTTTTCTGGGAGGTCTGAAGAAGGGGAAAAAATGCCACAGTAAAACATGGTATGAATATAGCTGAGCTCGACTTCTACAGCAGAAGTGTACAGATTCTACATAAATATGAAAAAAATGAAGCAGCTTTGTTTGTACGTTCATGACTCTCAACGGTTTCAGGAATCTTTCTAACTAAAATAGTGGAATAGGGCTGGACAGTGTTTTTTGTTATGGGAGGAAGTAGTAAACATGGCTCTCAACTCTTCCAATTCTGCTGTGGCTACAGCAGTCAGTTCAAAGTGACTGGAGGTCTCCCTGCAATGTTTCCAGGTGTGCAGAGAAATTTACACATGTAATGTAGTCTGTGCAACTGACTCCCCTTCTTGCTTGAGAAATAACAGAGCAGCAGATCAGAAAGTTCCTAAGTAGCAGATCAGCAGTTATTATCAGCAACTAATACTCTGTGGCCACTGTAGTCTGGTCAACACATGGGGATGTTACTGCCCAGTAAGCTCAGGTGTGAATTGACACCAAACTGGAAATTCCACATTGGTGTCTCATGAAGACACTTTCAGAGTATGCTAAAGGCCCATCCATTAATTTTTTAAAATAAATTTATCACAGTTAGCAAGAAGTGTGACTTTCCCATTATTTGGAAACCAGGTGATAATTTACTTGCTGCATTTCTGAGCTAAGCTAAATTGCCAAGTTAACTGAAACTGATTTAAATTAAAAGTAAACGTTTTCAGTGTGGTTGTAAGCAGTTCAGCTGTTCCACTGCACGAGTAGGGGAATATATCCTTTAAGTATGTGTAATACATATCCTTTGCAGATGAGCCTGAATCTACATGCAGTAGCTTACTGTCTAAGTAAATGGCATTGGGCACCTCAGCTGAAGAGCTTGCCTACAAGGAGGCGTTGTGACTGAGTAAGATGGGATGATGATTTCATACTACAAGTAGGTGCTTGCATTAATTAAAAAAAAATTCCTCTAGGGAAAGGTGGTGAAGATTCTGCAGTTGGGAAATGGAATAAACTTCTAGTGGGAGCCATCTGTTGCACTCTAAACTCATAAAGTAGCTTATACATGGTCTTCTGTGTGGTGTTTTACGTCCAGATTTTGCCAGACCTATCTTCCCTTTCTTCTTGGCCATTTTGCATGGATTTAATTTTAATGACACCCTTTATTTATCAGGGGTATCCAGACACCTATTAGACCTAGAAGGTTGGAAACGCTTGACAAACTAGAAATCCTATGTGTCACCACAGAGTAATTGAATTATGGGCTTAGGACTGACAGACTGCAAGTATGTTTGTTGGCTGAGGAGAATTTCAAAGTGGAGGAAAATTATACAGGAGCTGTGTGTGAGCTACACACCGAGAATGCTGGTACTGATGTTGACATACATAAGTAATTAGGAATGAGGACTAACCAAAACAGGATGTTTAACTGATGTAACTTGAAGAAAACTCACAGGCCAAAATGGTTTTAAACAATAGCAANGGTTAGTGTTAAGTGTACGAACCAACTACAAAGGAAACTTTGGACACAGTGTATGTAAGTGTATTGTTTAGTAAAGGGAATTGTGGTTTAGGCTGCCAGCCCCACTGTTATTGTTTGATTAATATTCCAGTGTCCGCTATGTTGTTTGGATACAAGAAAATCTGAATGATCCTGGTACTGAGTCAAGCCTGTGGCTTCAGTTTTTAAGCCCCTAGAAGAGACTTAAGTACTGGGAGAAAGCACCAGCATGTGCCAGATGCAGAAACATTCTGGTCTACTGGCTGGCTATAAAATTCCTCATGGTCTTTTGCTGATTTGTCTTTTTGCTCCATAGCAGTCTGGGAATTCTGAGGTCTGCAGCCGTGCTGTCTCCAGGTTTGGGGACTTCAGACTGATGAAGTCTCCTATTCTGGTAGAGAACTGCTGCTCCCAAATAGATTGCTTTGTGGTCTTTAGTTTCATCAGCCCTCGTTCTTTGGTCTGCAGCATTTTCAATGAGATATCAGAGGGGAGAAAAGGCTGAAGTGAGTAAGGGCTCTTGTACAGACTGTTTTGTGTAATGATTTGTGCCTAATTGTTACCTGCTGGTTTCTTAGACTGCTGTCCACCACTGCACACACAGTTTGGCAGAGCAGGACATGGTAGAGCTGTCCTGCATTAGAAGTGAGGTAGTCAGCAAATGAGTCACTATTTTGAACATGGGGGAATAAGGACTATTCAAGCAGAAGAATAATTTCTTATGCTTTTAGGACCCCTTCCCTGAAGATTTCCAGATATTTTTTCCACTACAGCCAAAACACTCAAATAGTTCTGGCCTTCTGCTAAATAAAGTTGTCCTTAAAAACAGATCCAGTTGTTCTTCTTGACTTTCTTCTGGGCAGGCTTCCTCAAAATTATGCACTATAATCTTCAGCCCCATATCTGTCTGGCTTCCTACAACTGCATTCCTTCAGTCATGGATCTATGTGGTATTAAAAGGTCTTTTAGTGCAAAACTTCTAATTAAGTTAGAGACTTTTTGTACATAGAGAGGGTGCAGCTCAGCTGGGGAGAGGGAACTCAAACAGGAACACTAGTTTGTCTGTGCAAGATAGCTATGATAGCAGTGCAGGATGGTAATTTCCTCACAAGTTTTCTGATGTTAAGCATTCAGGGCATCTTGCCTCTGTACCACTTAAAAAAATCCAGGATCCCAGCATAGCTCCAGCTGACAAAACAACACAACACAGCAACATAGCAGGTACTAGTCCAGGTACTGAGTTTGCTATTCGGATGCACTGGCTCCTGGAAGCAGACCAAGCCTGTCTGCACAGCACCATTTTTGCAGAGCTGGGTGACATCAGCCTTCTAAGATCTTAAGAGAACAGAGCACATCCCCACGAGCGCACTGATGAATCAGGAAGAGGTGCGGTACAGGAAGGCACCTGTTAATGTATTATGAGCCAAAGGCAGACCCACACGAACATAACGACGGTACGTTTGTTTGAGGTTACGTTGCTGCCCGAGCAGCTGAGTCACTTATCCATTGCATCATTGTAATAAATTACACATTGAAGACAGATCCTTCTGCATCCCTTGCTTTGTACCAGACTAAACTGTGTGTACCTGTGTGTACCAGCTCTTAAAGTGATGTTTTCTAGAGGAGCACCTTGTCAGCGCTGAATATGAACATAATGGAATAATCGAAACAAGCCACAAACACTTAATAGGAATCTCCACACAACATCCGAGGTGCACAACCCTTGCAAATTTCTATGCCGGAGACTTCTTTAATAATCAAAGATGATGAAGTCTATATGGAGAGGTATTTTATTTATTTAATTTAAACCTAGAAATATTACGGGGAAAGATGGCAAAACCTTTTCGTCCTTTCTGAAGCCCCGTCTTCGGCAGTAGGTGGTGCTGTGCTCTCACTGAATCAGCCTTTGGCTCTCACTCCTGGGTAGACCCTGAAAGCTGAACTACAGGCTAATGGAAACAGCAATTAGTCTCGTCTGTGCCTTTTGTTAACTGATTAGAAACCGCCTCGGGATTCCACACGTATGGTTATTTGCTGACTTCCTCCATGCTGTGCGTATATGGCAAAATAAATACTATTGCATTTTTTCACAAAAGAAATCCATCCAAATCAGATGCCTTCTTCACAATTACTTATATTCTGAGTACTTAGTATTCAAACTTACTGATTGCGGGATAATTTAGTTGTGTAATTGTTGCAGCTTCTGAGGCAGGACAAAATACAATGCATAGGGGCAAGTCCATCCTCTTTAAGGACACTATAATAATTTTCCAGTAGCAAAACCCCTAAACTAGCTATGTTTAGAGAGACAAGAAACAAACCTTATTTCTCAGGACCTGAATGTATCTTGTTTGGTTCCTACCTCCTTCCTTGCTGTCACTGAAAATGTTAAACTTAGGATGAATTAAATTGCTGAGACATTGGAAAAGTTACCATCTCTTTCCCCTAATGATTTTACTCTTTACTAAGCGCTCACTAAGTCTCTGTTCTCTACAGAGGTTTATGATGGGTCTGTTGTGATGAGATGCCCAGTTTGTGGACAGTACAATTTAGTAGGAGAGGATGGCAGGCCTACAGGTAAGTTCAGAGGGACTTTAAGAAACTTAAGGATCAGACTAACAGAAAACTCATGAACTTAAATGATGAGAAGCATGCAGAGGTAGAAAAGCTCCGTGCATCAGTACAGGCTGGGAACTTTTCTGGTGCTGCACTGGAACAAGCTATCTGGAGAGGCCACAGTGCTTCATCCATAAGGGCTTTAGAGCTTAGGCATGTAAATCTATGGCTGACCTCATCTGTTGCTGGTGTTAGTCCATTCTGTGCAGAAGTCCTTTCATCAATGCTGCCATGGCTTAGTGCCAGCTACAGCAGATCTATTAATTGCTACAGTTAAATTAAGATTATGCACTAATTAATGAGGTAAATGTGTGTGGCATCAAAGTTACTAGGCACAACACCCTAATGATAGTGTGTTCTGTTCTTCTTCTGGATACCCTTAACTAGGTTCAGCTGCTCTGTTGCCACCTGGCTGTGCTGTGCCTCTCCCTGCTTAGCTGGAGAGAGAGACTCTGCAGTTTCATTGTGACTGTGCCTTGCTGTGCTGGGAAGGTAGGGTACAGGAAAAGCTGACCTGGACATGGAGCGGTGTAACCACTGTGTTTATGTGGTCCTGGAAGGGTAGTAAGTCTTGTAGGCATAGCAGAAGAGAATGAAAAGGGGATATGGGAGTGTCATTCAATGTTCCAGGTTTTCAATGGTGGTAAAGTCCCATGAGTCAACTTCTGGCTCAAGAGCAGTCAGGTCACCTAGCAGAAAAAGGGTTAGCAAAAGGTGAAAGGCAGAGATGCTCAAAATTGTTTGGGATGCTTGTGTTATATATAACAACATATATATATATATATATCTCAACATATATTTGGTGTCTGTATGCCCAAAAGCTCAGGTAGTCTTACTCGCCACTAATGTGTTCCTGTGTGTTACCAAGCTAGATCTTATTCACTGCTAGCAAATTGTTATTGCATTTCCATTATTTTAAAATGGGACTGTGATTGTTAAAAGCAGCAAGCTGCATGCAGGGTAGTCTGTTAAGAAGAAAATAATCTAACCCCTTTTTTTTTTCCAATGTCAAATACAGACTTCTTAACGCAGGATGGAGTGAATGGGGGATATTGGAGGAAGGAGGTATGAATTAGCCTCCTTAGGCTCATTTCATTTTTATCACAAACTTTGATTACAGAAGAGGCATGCTTTATGGAGCAGTAAAGAAGCCAGAGGATACAGACTCTTCAACTGGTCCTTATAAAATGAAACAAGAACATGTGTTAGGATTACAGCATGTATGCAAACAGGACCCGGAGTACATACAAGGCAGACATTTTCTAGTCCAGAAAGTTAAAAATAGATGAGTATCCTTTTTTTCCTTAAATTTCATGAGAGCTGCAAAAGGAATACCCTATGTTTCAGACAATAGTATAGGTAACAGTACATTGGAAAATCCCCAAAGGGGGAAAATTTGGTTTTAACTTTGGTTTTAACAACACTTGTCTTTCTCTTGGATAATAGTGTTGCAGTGAGATCTTGCAGATGCTTTCAATAAAAATTGATAGTGGGACACAGGTGAATGCATTACTCTAAGGACTGAGGATGAGGCAGTTCTACCTGTCATAGAATTTGTATCTGTTCTGATTTAGCTTGGGATTGTTCCATCTCTGTGATTTGATTAGTGTGTTTTTGGCTAGCGTGTTATATTTGGAGAGCCACGTCTCCTTTGCAAAATATTTGGAGATCTCCTAAAATAAGCACTGCTATTAGTATTTATAATTCCTATGTTCTTAGCTTTGGAAAAAAATCCATTTTGAGCATAAAGGTATAAGTATCACAATGTTTGTAACAATCTGCTTGTTTTGAATTCTCTTACCATTATGTGTTATATTGTTATAGTCAGTCAAATTTAATTTCATTCTGTTAGATATGCTGTAGATGTATGCTAGGTGATGGATTTAATCCCTAGAGGGGTAAGGATATTTTGCACTCTAGAGAAGATAATTTTTTTATACTTTCAATAGCAGAAGTCATGCAAAGTCTCAAGATTAGTTTAACTAGTGCTTCCTTGTGGGATTCAAAAAGGAACAATTCACTTATGTTTCTATAAGTGCAGAGAATGCTAAAGGGAGGGAAAGGGAAGGTAATGCATTTGTGATTAGGCTGATACATACAGTGAGAAATATTAATTACCTCCTGAGTCTTATCACAGCTATCTCAGTCATTGTATATAACTTTCTGAGAGGGGACGCAAGAACTCTCCTGGCTTTGGCCACAGACCACACTGAGGTGCCATTTCAGCTGGCTATTTGATTCCGCCAACATGCCTTGTGTTTAGAAAGGATAATCTCCTCTGCTGTGCTACTCACTCTGTGCTTCTAGATGTCCCAGTCTTGTAGCTAGTAGTACACTAGAACAGTTTTCTGACAGGTTTAAGGGCCCTATTGAAATGCTAATCAATAGGGCAGTCTCTAGAACTGTCTTTTAGAGAAGAGGGCTAATGGCTGCAGTAGCACAAGCCTTAACCTGAACAGTAGGGTATGTTATTAATGAACATCCTAATTTGATTTCTGAGGAACTACCACTGATAGTGCAGTAACCATCATATTTTTCATGGGTGAGATGATTAATAATTTGCCATTTTTTGAGTCCTGTCTAAGCCTTGGGTCATGTTTATGGTCTGTGGTGGGTGTCAGGTAAATACAAGTAAGGGGGTATGTTATTCATAGGTCTGAAATTAATTTTACCTTCCCATACATCATGTATTTCAAGCAATTTGGAAATGTTTTCTAGGTTTTTAGTGCATACAGTGTAAATCTGTTTTAAATGTTGGTGCTTAGTAATGAAAACAGGTAGTCAGATTAATCATTTAACTGGAAAGTTAACCTTAGAAACAAAGTCTGTAGCCTCTGTGTTTCTCTGAGACACTATGAGGACCGCCTCCCTTTACCTGATCATTGAAATGTTGGCTGTTAGTTTTTTTAAATGTCTGTGCTCCTGCTCAGGGTTTACTAGAGAAGAAGGCATGGTGTAAGAAAAACTATGTAATTTGAAACAGGACCCACAATGAATTTAGAGGAACTTTTAGGTTTCCAGTGCCAGTATAGGAAATGTTACAAGACAGAAAAGCCTAGAGTTAATGTCACTTCTTAGCACCAGAAGTTAAGAGAGCATGTTATGATGCTGTTTTGAATGGGATTGTAAACTACTACAGTTTTATTTCAGGCATAAAATCAGGAATGTCACACTGATAACACCAAATAGTGTAAAATTCATTGTATTCTCACTTGGTAATACTTAAATCTCTGTATAGCTTGTACTTCACTAAACTAAATGCTGCATTGAATGAAATGTACTTTCATTACAAGGAAAACTAGTGGCTACTGTCCAACCCTTATATTAGTGCCTACTTTCTAATAGCATTCTTACAATTGCTTCATTTCTACTTGGCTGCATTCAAATTAAACCTAGCCCTGTCTTTTCTGACATCTTGGTGAAACACAATTTTTATGACATACTGTCTACTGCTTTTCCTTTCCTTTCCTGTATGTGCTCACCTACATGTCTTTTCATCCTCTCCTCTACTTTTACTATTGCACTAGAAACCTTGCTTCTGCAGGGGACCAAAACAAGCTTTTCAGATGTTGTATGGCTCATTGAGAACTGTGACTTTCACTTCAAATGATGTTTGAAAACACATTTCTGTTACTTACAGAGGAAAAAAAACCAAAATCAAACAAGAAAAATCCCATAGCCCAATTCCAAATTGGAGGAATTAAAGGATATTAGTTTTCAATGTCTTCAGAATTTTTATCTAACTGCTTGATGTCATTTTGGATATGGTTATAGTTACCAGCAACTTTTGTACTAATGGTTTCCATTTCATTTCCATTAGTTGCTTGCTCTGTTTTTTGTAAATATTACCTGCAATTATGTGCCATTTACTGCTGGAAGAATAAGTAATTGCATATTTAAAATGCAGTCAACTAAAATTTTAGTCAGAAATTGAAATTTTAAGTGCATCTCTTTAAACATGATAGCACTGATGATTCGGTCACATGACTTGCCATTAACTGTATCACAAACATTTCCTGTAGCTTAACTCACTGTCCCTGTCCCTTGCCCTCTTGAAATAAATGAACTTCCAGCTACAGTTTTGACAATACTCTTGTCTACAAGTAATAAAACATCTGGAAATTAGGCTAGATGGATAAAACAGTTCCATGTAATAATACGTCTCTGGCATTCATACAACCTCTGTATAATGCATGTTTTTTATGGACCAGATGTGGTATTTATGTGTTATGAGCAACAGAGGCATGTTCAGTCATGCTTTTTATTGCATTTAAATGCAAGGTATATTTTAATAACTCTCAAAGGGAATTGTCTCCTATTGATTAGAAACTGTCACTGTGTTAGACATAAACCTGAAAAAGCAAATGAATCTGTCAGAAAACTGTAGTTGTAATTTAAGCTGACATTAAGCTGTATACTTATTGTGAGCTGGCTTCAAAAAAACAAAACAAAAAAAAAAAAGAAAGAAAAAGGCAACTAATAAATTTCCACTTATTCCTCCAGTGAAGGTGATCTATGAAATCCTTTGATCTAAGAGTTGTTTATTTCTTCTCTAGAACCGCGTTCTGTTATATTTACAGGTCTATGAAATAATTATTATTTTATGTTTATTCCTCAGCCCTTCACATTTTCTCATTAAGACAGCAGCTTTGCATAAAAGCCAGCTGCACAGTCTCCATTTTTACAGTCTTGCATGGCATTTTCAAGTGAGGTGAATTAAAAATCTGTGGGTAGAAAAGGAATTTCACTGAACCCTGTCCACCTTGCTTTTGTCATTGTTACTTTCCAAACGGCCCTGAAAAGCACGTTCTCTCCTTTACACCTTTTCTTTATCTAAGGCTTTCAGTATTTTCAGCCTGAACCTTCACTGTTTTTTCAAAATGAATCCTACTTCTTTCTTTTATTTACCATACCCATGTCTGTTGAGCCCATTGAGCTATTATTACCTCTAAAAGAGCTGCCAATATCAAATTTGTTACAGCTTCTTTAGTATTACTTTTACTTTGCAATATCTCCTCAACCAAATAAATCCTTTACATGTGTGTTTCCAAATATGTATTTCAGGTTGTTTTAAATGAAGTGTAGTGAGGCCAGCCTTGACAGGAGTCTGTACTGAAATATCACTGTAGTTCTAGTGCATCCCTTAACTTTTATTGAAAGGGAAGAAAAGCCTGCAGGGATGCTAAATTGGTAGCTATGATTTTTTTTTTTTTTAGAATTTTTAAGAGGACTTCAATTTATGCAATAATTTGCTTAGTTATCTTCTGCAGTAATGAAGACCAGAAATCTTGAAGCCATCCTTGAGTACAAACTGATTTTTAAGCCTACTACCCTCTTTACAGTTTGTGTGTCACTGACTTCTCTCAATCTCTACAGCAGTGCCACGTCTCTTCCTTCCTTCAGCTCTGGCTCTGCTGAACTTATTATTAATTCTTGAATCATTTCCTGTCTCAACTATTTCAGCTTTTTCTTTTATGGCTCTTCCAAATCCCTAACTCTTAAGCTTCAAGAGACCCACAATACAGTGCTTAGATTACTTTTTCATGTATACTCTCCATCCGTCCATCCAGTCAGGTATCTCTGCACTCAGGTCAGCATCAAGCTTCTTCTTTTTGGAACTCTTGGTGGATTTGTAACTCCCTTTCCGATTTTGAGTCTGTAAAGAGCAGAGTAGGTACACATGCTTTGTTCACAAACGAGATTGAGGAAGGCAAAAGGAAACTATGGCTTAGAGAAAAAGGTCTAACATTCAAGTCCAAAATTCAAACAGAGTTTCTGTAAAACCCTTGATTGTAGTAGTAAATAAACTCATATCTGGATTTACTCATAAGCCCTAGCAGAGAGGGACTAAGGCACTAGTATGTCTTAGCCTTAATGTGTAATTTAGATATGAAGGACACATGAAGTGGTTTCAATAGGAAGAAAATAAATCATCCTAATCCAAAATATTTAAGTGCTCTCAAAGCCCAAAGTGGAAAAATTGGTTTTTTAAGTTTCCCATCCCCCGACCCCCACCCCCCAATGTTTTCAAGTATAGAATCATAGAATCATACAGGTTGGAAGAGACCCTTGGGATCATCAAGTCCAACCATCAGCCCTACTCTACAAGTTCTCCCCTACACCATATCCCTCAACACCACATCTAATCTACTCTNCAGTCCTAGCTCCCTCAATCGTTCCTCGTAAGATTTATTCTCGAGGCCTTTCACCAGTTTCATTGCCCTCCTCTGCACTCGCTCCAGCACCTCGATATCTCTCTTGTGCTGAGGTGCCCAGAAAAGGACAGAAGACTCAAGGTGCGGCCTAAAGTAGATTCAACCTACTTGTGCCAGACATCTTTATTGGCCAATGCGGTTATCCCAATATTCAAGAAATACAGCAGACACTACAGGAACCCAGCATGGTCAGAGACCTTCTGACTGAGCTCAAACACAAGAAGTTTATGGGAAGTGGAAGATGGGAGGTACTACAAAGGAGGGGTACGGAACCATCGCTTGGGCATACAGAGATGGAATTAGCAAGACCGAAGTTTGGCTGGCATTAAAGCAGATAAGGCATGTGAAGTGCAACAAGAAGGGGTTCTGCAGGTATGTTGACAGCAAGGGGAAGACCAGAGAAAATATGTAACCACTGCTGAATCAGGCAGGTCATCTACTTAGGAAGGGTATGGAAGAGGCTGAGGGACCCAATGTTTTATTTATTTCAGTCTTTTCTAGCAGAAACTCCTGCTAAGCCTTCCAGGTTCTGCCAGTTCTGTTCAATCTTTTTATCAGTGACATGGTTGCAGGAGCTGAACGCACCATTAGCAAGTTTGCTGGTGATAGTAAACTGGGAGGTGCTGTTGACTCTCTCGAGGGACAAGAGGTCTGGCAGAGGGATCTAGGTAGAGCGGAGCATTAGGCAATCATCAATGGCTTGTAATTTAACAAGAACAAACGCTGCACCTGGGATGTGGTAGCTCTTAAGCGTGAGTATGAATCAGGAGAGGAGTGGCTGGAGAGCAGCCCCGCGGAGAGAGATCTGGGGGTGCTGGTTGACAGCAGGCTCCATAGGGGCCAGCAGTGTGTCCTGGCAGCCATGAGTGCAAACCGCGTCCTGGGCTGCATCAAACACAGCGTCACCAGCTGGTCAAGAGAGGCGATTGTCCTGCTGTAGTCAGTGTTAGGGTGGCCTCACCTGGAGTACTCTGTGCAGTTCTGGACCTCCACCACTTAAGAAAGATGTGAAGGTCCTTGAACGTGTCTGGAAGAGGGCAACAAAGGGCTGGAAAGCCTATCCTATGAGGAGCTGCTGAGGACTGGGTTTGTCTAGTTTGGAGAAAATGAGATTGAGGGGGAATCTCACTGCTCTCTGCAGCTTCCTGAGGAGAGGAAGTGGAGAGAGAGGTGCTGCTTTCTGCTTCCTGGGATCCAGTTGGTAAGACGCACTGGAATGGTTCAGTGCTACACCACGGGAGGTTTAGACTGGACACGAGGAAGCATTTCTTTACCAAGAGGATGGCCAAACACTGGAACAGGCTTCCTGGAGAGGTGGTCGATGCCCCAGGCCTATCAGTGTTCAAGAGGTGTTTGGACAGTGCCCTTAACAACATGCTTTAACTTTTGGTTGACCCACTTCAGTTGTTAGGCAGTTGGACTAGATGATTGCTGTAGGTCCCTTCCAACTGAAATACCGTATTCTATTCTGTTCTATTCTAATAGGGTTTCTCCAAATACTTGCAAAGTTTGCAGGATGGAGATACTACTCACAGTAGAGGAGGATCAAATTAGGAAATACTTAAATAAGCTGGACATTTACAAACCCATGGAATCCTGCAGCCATGGAACAAGGAGGAGCAAATTCAACAATTGTGAAGTCCTGAGCTTGAGGCAGAAAACCTCCATGCATTGTTACAAGCTGGGCGCTGGCCAGTGAGCAGCTTTGCAGAAATGGACTGGGTATCTTAAAGGACAGCAGGCTGAGCCTGAGTCAGCTGCGTGACCTTGCAGTGATGAAGACGAACAGTATCCTGGATGGTATAAGCAAGATCATCATCAGTGAGTTGAGGAAATTAAGTATCCTCCATTCTTTGAGATTTTTCAGAATTTACCTGGAGAGTTTCAAAAAGGCCACAAGTCACCGGATTTGACAGCAAAGTGGCCTTCCTTTGAGCAAGAGGTTGGACTAGAGACTTGCAGAGTCTTTCCAGCCAATATGCTATGATTTTGACACAATAAAGAAGACAATCTGATATACTTTAGTCAGTTGAGGGATCTCAGCTCTCAAAATTAATTTAATCACCTAATGGGGAAGTGCAGAGTAAATTCCATGGAATTTATGGAGTTTTTATTTTAAAGTTCTGTGTATATACAAAAGACTTTAAATTTGAAATATTTTTTAACTTTTTATGTATTCATAAATGAATGAATGATTGATCCTTTAATACATAGTTAATGTAGTTATTGATACACACACCTCCCTGAGATGCTAATCTTTACTGTGAATATTTAATTTATTGTGATCATTTTACTTAGAAGAACAGTTGTGATCTGAAAGCTATGACTATGCAGAGCCTCAAATAAAGACATAACTAAACACTAATTCATGATCCAAAAAGCTACCACGATATACTAAAAGGCATTTGTAAGCAGTATTACTGAGTATACTGAGTAAGACCTGTTGAAAAGAATTTCAAGATTTATTTTGAAAATTTTTTGTAGAAGAGGTTTTTTAAGTGATAAAGAATATCTTACAAAATACCAGGTTTCAAAAAAAAAAACCCAAAAACATTTAGTGATCTAAGGATTTTAAAAGCTGCAGAATGGTTTTGATTGCAGTTAAACAGTAATATTTTCTTTGTATAGACCCCAGTAACAGATGTTCCTTTCTTTTTTGGCAGTCCATAAGTAATCTCTTTTGTTCAGTGAGCTTTAAGGCTGGTGTACCGTATTTGCAGTTTAATTTGTCAGAAGAAACCGTCAGATCATGTTATTTAATTCCTGCTTCTTGTGGTCATTAGTTACTTGAATTACCTAGGATGCTTTCTGTAGATGTTCTTCATAGTACTGCTATGAATAAATTGTACCAGAAATAAACTATACTAATCCATAATCCATTTTATTATCATTTTCAACACAATGTTTGGTCAGCTGAAGAACTTAGAAAGCCACCTTCCTTCAAGTCAGTTGTGTGGATAAGGGCCGTGTGCAGCCAAGTGGCACCCTTGATCCGCCTCTGCTGTGCTTAGAATCACCTCTAGCAATGGTGATGGTGCAAAATATCTTTAAAGCAAACCCCTGGATGGAGGAGACTTGTGCTACTCACGTTTCATGTTCCTGAAGGAGCACACATGTACTGCCGTTTTTCTA
>VZTM01038017.1:0-42375 GCA_013400555.1 Jacana jacana
ATTCTATGATTCTATGAGATGCAAATACTCAAAGCCTTTCAAGAGGTTTCGATCTTCTCCAGCTTCAGCCCGCACCACAGAACCTATTTAAGGCTGTAATGCTGAGAAACAACTTTGCCCCCTTGAACAAGAAGAAATCCTACTCTAGCCTAACCCTTCTGAATGTCTGGAAGGTTTGTTTGGTTTTCTAGAGTTTGTTTTTTAAGGTATATAAGCACATTAGCACACACAAACCCTGGGTGTTTATGTAAGATCTTATCAATTAGCCCGTGTTTATTTTTAGCCCTGCAAAACTCTGAGACACTGGTACTTAAGCAACTTATAAAATAGTACTGATTAAATTTATACAATACATGCTGTTGTGCAGATGGTGCTCTTCAGAAAGTTCCTGAAGTACTAAAACCTTGTCTGACTTTACACAAAAAGAATCCAAGAGAGTGTTTAAAACCTAAAAATATTAAGTAGTTCTTTATTCTATAAAATAGAATTTGAACAAAATATAAGACATTATGTTTAAAAAGAAGTATTTTCTTGGTAAAAGCTTGGATGGGGCCTTATTGATGGGGAGAAAAGCCAAAAGCATACAAGGTGTGAGCCAAACCAAGTATCAATAAAACCTTTATCCCATCCCATCTTTCACAGAGCAATTCTTTGCGAAAAAAATTGCTTATCATTTTTAACTTTCCTAGTAGAAAGCTAGCTTTCCTAGCAACATAGTTGATGGCTTCATTAAAGAAGGGAGTCTCCCTCTAAATTTCCTTTAAGAGACTAAGCATAAAACATTCATTCAAATTAGACTTGTGGCCCTTGCCAGATGCTTTCAGCAAAGGAAATCTAATATGCTACAGAGCTACTAATAAAATATTTATGTAGGCTTTTCCAGAGCAGTATAGTACTACTTGTAAAAATTATTAGCAATACAATTCTTAAAATATTTGACTTGTGAAGCCTAAGATTATTTGCTGTAACTGCACTCAGACCCCGCATCTGCAAACAATTCTTCAGTTTAATAATCTTTGCCCAGCGAGATACCTCATCATTATTCACCCAAGTAAATACCACACAAGCAACTGAAAAACGTTTGACAACACCAACTTTGTGGCCTGTTCACAAATCCTGAAGAAGCCTGTCTTTAGAAACAGTAGCAATAAATATATTTAACTTTCTTTGCTTCCCCACAATCCCAGTAGGATGATCACAAACAGTGGTGGGTATAAACTTGAACTCCCCTGTTACAGCTGCTTAAAGCATGATACCTTGTGATACTCATGAGGTGTCTTGGATAACTGGGAAAACTATTTCAGAACAGAGAGAAACGTCATGCACGAAAACAATCTGACTTTGTACTTGACTTCAAGTCACAGAACCAAAAGCAGAACATTCATCAAAACTGAAACCGTTAGTTGGAATAACCAAAAACCAACCAAGATTTCTTAAGTGAAGCAAGGCTGCAGAACAGGGCTAGATGCTGCTGAATTAAGAGCATTTGGTTTGTTGTTTTGGGGTTGGTTGGTGGGGTTCGGTTTATTTTAAAGCTGTCAATAGATCCCTCCTAACAGCCAGTCTCTGTTAATTCAGAAAAAAACCCAAGACACTGGTATTCAGTACATTTCTCAGTCTAAATTAATAAACTGCTTCAAAAGAACTCAGCATACCTTAATTCTACTCACATGTATTTCAGTGGCAGTAGAATTAAACCAAAGAGCTTAAGGGTGCTATTTTCAAAAGGCAAACAGAACAGACTACACAATGATAGACCAAGTGTGAAACAAATGTCTCTGATGTGCGGTTTCTCAAAGAAAAGTTAATTCAGGCAAACTAGAATTAAAAAGTTACATCTTAATAAAAGACAACATGTAAAATGACAAGTTCATACTGGAAATTGATTTTAATGGCAATCCTCTCAATTTTTGCATTTAAAGACTTGGTCTTAAATCCTTTGTGTTTTGATTTCTGTATTTAAAAAAAAGAATGAAAGAAGAGAAATAGCAAACACCTCTTGAAAAACCAGGGCACTGAAGACACTCTGTACACCACAGACAGCACGGTAACAAACATCACTTCCCTACCTCAGTTTAGTTCCTTTCCAAGTCTGTATAGAGCCACTTTTATGCAAAATTGTATCTGCCAGCAGAGGCTGTGGTCTCACAGCACAACACAGTTTTTGCCAGCGGAGGCCATTTTACAACAGAGCAACACTCTAAGTGGGTTAGGGGAGATAAGAAAATACCCACAAATACGATTTCATACTTCCCTGACTCAATCATCATTTCTATTAATGAAAAATCTAATAAACCATAACAAGGCCCTCAAAGATGCCTTTTCACTTTGCACACATAATCACATTTTCTATTACAAGGTGGTTCCTGCCCATGTTGCAAGAAAGTGGGACATATCATAAGTATTAAAATTTAAAAAAAAAAAAAAATTACACTTATAATATTGTCTAGCTCAGTATCTTCTCTAGGTCTAAACATAAAAGGACTCTTTCTACACAGATGCTGTAGAAATGCTGCTGCATGTAAAGGCAGATACTACTGGAAGCTTGCTAATAGTAGGACAAAGAAGGTAAGTGCTCCCTCTCTCAAGTTCAGCCTTCCAGCTACCAGCAGTCTTAAAGACTCAAAAACAGAAGTTATAGAAATACCTCTGTGTTTAAGTGTGTTCTTCCTTTACTTGGATGGCTTTTTGAGCTTCATTACATTGCTGGCATTCATAAAAGCCTAGGAGAAGTTTTAAGGCTCAGTTTAACATAAGGGGTCCATACAAACCAGAGAGCCAGAGGTCTGTGGGGAGACCTCTTCTCTACGTCACACAGAACGAGCAACAACAGATTTCTCCTCCCGTCTAAAACTTTTTGCCCTGTGAAAACAAACACTGCCTATAATAAACCACTTGCAGAATGTATATTCTAGACTAATACCAAGGCAGGGTCTTTTTACCCTGGCCATCACACAAAAACAAAAGAGAAAGTGAAATAGTTACAGACTGTAACAAAACATTCTTCACTGAAGCTTTCCAAAACAAGCTTTAAGTTCTGAGCAAAGAGTGTAGCTTTCCCCTCAGAGGGACATAAAGTCACAAGAAACTGAAAGAGTTCAGAAGACAAGACTTACTTCAAATCTAACAGTGCAAAAACAGGTAACAGCAGTTGCAGAAACACACTAGAAACTGGAGATGCTTGAGCACACCCTGCAGAGAGCAAACCCCAGCCTTGACCTGTGGCTGCCACCTCCGACATTTCTTTGCACGACCATAAGAACTTGGGTTAAACAATTTCAAACCATAATGGAGAAGTTGTCCTGCAACACAGCTGTGCTCCAAACAAATCATCATTCAGCAGTAAAAAAACGTTTAAAATTGGCTTATTCATTTAAAATAACCCAGACAATGAATATATTTTAATAAAAATCTTACATTTTCCTTTATATTTTAGTAAGTGTCAAAACCAGCTTTATCTACAGAATTATCACAATGAGACAAAAGAATTCCAAGCGCACTCATACGTAATTAAAAAGTAAAAAGTATTATAGAGCTATATATAAATATATATATACACACTATGCATTATTACTCAATGAATTAGAAAGGAAAGTCAAATCATGTACTAGTCTAAACAGAAATAAATATGATGCTTCCCTGAAATAAAACAATTGCAGACACACAAACCAAGTTCCAACATTTCTGGTGTTACATGAACTTCTGAGCAGACGGTGCCAACTTCTGTTTCACAACGTCAGAGCAGCTGTTGGCTTTCAGCAGCAAAATCGAGCCCCACTTTTTGAACACAATACTTAAGAAATGAAGGTTGAAAGCACAGAAAGCCAGCTGGTCACATTTCCCACAGATCTTTGCTGACCCACACAACCACAGAAACTGACCAGGAGAGTCACCACTTTACCCAGCATGTTCAAAATAACTTGGCCATAAATCTGTCACCAAGTCTCATAATAAATGCCTACTTACATTTTCGTAGTCCTTCATGGTCCGAGCTCTAGTCAGTGAAACTGACTCTGCTGTCACATCTGGCAACACTAGACGTTTAAGACATAAAAAAATTCAGACAGCAGAATCCCTAAGATAGACTTCAATTTGGCAACAGCAAAGGCCTCTGTTAATCTAAACATAATAAAAGTACACCACCTTTTAGGAAGTGAGAGAGGTATTTTTTTGTCCCTTGTTTACATTACACTTTAACACTACCAAGTAGTTAGCACCTAGATCACAGTAAGCCTTCTACCACTTACACTCCCAAATTCCAACATCATCGTTTTAAACCAAGATGTACTCTGAAATTAAGCCAAGCAAGGTATGGTCTCAAGAATAAATCCTCAGAGCAAGTGCAAGGGACTCCCCTATTAGAATCAAGTCCTACTAAACTACTGGAAAGTAGTTCAAATCTTCCAATATCTTACTGGTCACGGGTCAGGCCCCCAACTTAGACTCAGGGAAGCCACAGACAGAGGAAATGCGCAGTTTCTAGGTTCCTAAAATGTAATCCCCGCTCAACATACATGTACTTAAACTTCTGCTTGCACACACATTCTGTAGCAGCCACAGTGAACAGGACTGCAGAACTCATTTCCATTCAAATTTGAGAGTACACTTTTAATCAGAATAATGGCATTTAAAATTATTTAAGTGCTACATGTTTTATACAAAGAGGCAGCTGGGGATTCAGACTGACTCTCATACTAACTGAAAGAAAATATTTCCATTCAAAGTACTTCCAAAACTGTTACATAGAGCAGTCTTGAAAATAACCCAAAGAATACCAGCCAGTGGTTTTAAAATCTTGACGTTCTAATCAGTTTCACATGAGAGCTTTCCTAGAGCACATGCAGAATACAGTAACGTTATTTCACAGCTTATTTTCACAGTTTCTTATATTTGCTCCCTTTCACGAGCAAATAAATCTTCCTGGTAAACCATCTAATTTGTCTTAAATTCCAAATACGTACTTCATCCGTACAATGAAGTCAGCTAAGTTCTGTCGCTGGATACAGCCACTCATCAAGAGAAATCAAAACACACCTCAAATTCACAGAGGTGGTTTTCAAAATAATATCATTTAGCTAGTTTACTTTAAGTGTTACAAGCAAATCTCCCACACCTGTAGATGAACACAATCAAATGGTAATGAACCATGAACACAATTACATGGTTATCGTGGCCATCATTCAAAAACGTACTGACTTACAGCTTCTGTTCAACAGGACCTAGATAAAAAACTTCTTAATGCACAACTAGGTAAAGGCTAAGATACTTGTCCAGGTCGAGTGTTTGGGCAGGAAGTAACTGCACAGCCAAACTGTGATCCCTGATGATACACAACATCTAATTTCCCTAAAACTACGCATAATATGAAACAGTACTATTGCCTTGTTGGATATTCTAAGTATGTTAAGTATAAGCTCCACAAAACCGCTGAGCACCTCATGGAAGGCTCAGAGCCACAATGACCACCGGCAGAGCAGACAGTAGTAACTGCAGCAGCTGCGCGCGATTTCGCAGTCTTAAAAAGACGCCATTTACAATTAGTTGCATCGCTTAAAGATACTTTCTGCCCGTTCTCCTCGGGCATAAAGCTGTTTGGTTTTTTTCCCCCCCCAGTGATGAGGGTTTTTCCCTCGGATCCCCAGAGGCGCAAGGAGCACAAGAGCTAGGCGCCTCCCCGCGCCTCACGGGGGGCGCCCCCCGCCATCCAGTCTTACCTTCGCCACCGGCCAGGCCGAGATGAGGGTCCCCGCGGGAGATGTCTGGCTGCTGGAAGACGCTAAGGAAAGGGGAGGACACCGCTGAGAAGCCGAAAACCTAGAGGGTGCCGTCGCCCTGAGCGGGGCCAGCCGGCCTGCCCTGCCCGGCCACAGGCACCGGAGGGGAGGGGACGGCGGGCCCGGTGCCCCGGCCCAGTGCCTCAGCCCTCGCCCCAGGGCCCGTCCCGCCCGCCTACCTGCCCTCAAACGCCACCGGCAGCGTCAAGTCTTCCCCCGGCAGCGAGTCCATGGCAGCACCGACCCGCGAGCCCCACCGGCGATGGGAGTCCCGGCTCCTTTGTACGCGGCTTTGGCGGCTTCGCTGGAATTCAAACAGCCGCAAACGCTTCCGCCATCTTTGCGTCTACGGAGGTGAAGCCGCTGAAGCCACAACGGAGGATCGTACGAGGCGGGCATAATAGAAACTGAAGGGGAGCCGCCATGTTTGCTGCGGGCGCCGGCTGACGTTGTGCGCACGGGCGCCATGCTGCCTGAGGGCAGAGCTAGGCGGGGGAGATGGCGACTGTCAGCTGGGCAAAGGGAGAGAAAGCCGCTGGGCGCCATCTTGAGTGAGGGAAGCCGCGGAGAAATTCTCTAGCGGCCATCTTTTGCAAAGCAGGACTGGCGGTGATGCTAAGCCGCCCTCTTTACTGAGGGAACAGCGGAGGGTTCCCGGGCGCAGCTGCTATCTTTGCTGAGGTCGGCGGGGCTGAAGGGCTGGCAGCGTGGCCGTGCTGTGGCAGTGTGTCTCCCGGCGCACCCCGGGTGCCTTCGGGCCCTGCTCCGAGAAACAGGCCGCTGGAAGAGGCGCTCGCTGGGCTGTGCTGAGGCCCCCGGCTCCTGCCAGACCCTGACAGAGCCGCTGGAGCTGATGGTTTCCATGTTCTCCAGGGCACTATCAGGCTTGGAGAGAGAAATAATTACACTTTAGATTCAAATCCTAGTCACTATTCTTTGTAACCGGCAGGGGTGAAAATCTGGGAAACCAGCTGCGACCGTAATCCATCCTGCGCTGAGACAGGCTCTTTGAAACAATCAGGGTTGGTTTGGGTTTTGGTTTTGGTTTTGTTTTTGTTTTCCCTAAAGCAAGGATGTAAGCATTGCCGCTTTTGCCGGGAGAAAGCACAGTTACATTAGCCATTTCAGAACGTGAACACTTAGAAATGCTAAAATGAAGCAAATGCTGGCAGTGTTTCCCCTCCTTGGCACTGCCATCCCTGAGGGTCTGGGCTGACCTGGGGGTGCTCCAAACCTCCCCTGGCTTCCCTTCCACCCAAGCCCTGGGTTTTAATTCAGTATTGGAAAACTGAGTGTAGGATTGAAATACTTTCCTGCAACATCTACAGTCCCATCCAGGGCATTGTGCTCGGACTTACGCTCAGCATTACCTGTAACGTGAGGACACTCCATTCCGGCCGGACGCTGGCCTGCCTCCAGCCGCAGGAACAGCCATTTGCTCAAGCCGAAGGTTCGGTTTCCTTGTCAGTGTCCAGTGTGTCAGGTTTCACTACTCACTGTCCTCTGGGCTATCTCAAGGGGATTCTTACCTGGCCGGGAAATAGGACATGGATAAGGGTTGACCATGGACCCTGGTAATTTTGTGGGTTCATTATGCCGCATTGACACCCTGCCCCGTTAGCTCAGTTTTCTCCAGGTACCTGTTCCAGCTTTATTCTGTGTTCAAAACTGATGGAAGCTGTAAGTCTGTAAAATACCCTGGACAAAGTCTAGCAACCACTAGATGTAATGGTGGACTTCTCATCCCTGCTTCTGTCTTTTATGTGTGTAAGTGCACGATGGAGCAGCTGTTGGTGCCCCAAACTGCCAGGAAACACCAGGCACTACGTAGCCCAACTAAGCTCTTAATCTCATCCATCCAACTGGACGTGCCTGATGCTTTGCACATGGGGTCTGATGATCTTAAGAGACATTTGGTCCCTTCAGCTCCCCCATGGCCTTTGAGAGACATTTGTCACCTTACATGACTGGGTCCTCTTTTGCAGCGGCCTCACCCTCTGCCAAGCTGAAGTTCTCAAAATCAGGTCTGCCATCTGGCACCAGAATCTGATCAGCCTGTCTGAAACGTGGCTTTGTGTGTTTACAGAGCAGATCTTCATCAAATGAATGAGTCCACTGACTGAAAGGGTGACACCCATTTGCTCTTGTTCCAGGTTACAGTGAGGTATTACATAGTTGATGTGCACCATTAAGCCAGCATCCATCAGGTCACAAGCACAGCGCAGACCATTCTCTGCTTGGGTGCTACCAGCTGGTAAAGCACCTCTGTCCCCAGAGCCATGGTACGTGTCCCAGTGTACTGCCTTTCAAAAGGAAATCAGCAGGATCCTCCTCTTTGAGTTTATCCCTTCATGAAATGGTTGCTTAATGGACAAAGGCATATAGGTATATAGATAGATATATAGATGCATAGAGCTATACACAGACATAATGGAAAATTTCCCTGGGTTACTGCACTGCCTGATGTTTGAAAATCTGCAGCAGCACCAAGAAGCTGTGAGGGGCAGAAAGGGCTGGGAAAGGTATTGTTTAGAAGCAGTTAACAACCTGCTTTCTGATAATCTGCTTAATGTTGTTTAACCTTATCTTAATTAGTAGCACATTTGGGAAGATTAAGGTAAATCCTCATACTAGGAAGCGGCATTGGAATGACGCTTTCCTACTTTACAAGGCAACCCGAGATCCTTACCCCCTCAGAAACAAAGTGCTAAAGGGAGTCTAGGAAAGAAATACTGATGGGGATCCTGGTGGACAGCAGGATGACCATGAGCCAGCACTGTGCCCTCATGGCCAAGAAGGCCAATGGCATCCTGGGCTGTATGAGAAGGGGGGTGGTTAGTAGGTCGCGAGAGGTTCTCCTCCCCCTCTACTCTACCCTGGTGAGACCCCATCTGGAATATTGTGTCCAGTTCTGGGCCCCTCAGTTCAAGGACAGGGAACTGCTAGAGAGAGTCCAGGGCAGGGCTACCAAGATGATGAAGGGAGTGGAGCATCTCCCATAGGAGGAAAGGCTGAGGGAGCTGGGTCTCTTTAGCTTGGAGGAGACTGAGGGGTGACCTTATTAACGTTTATAAATCTGTAAAGGGTGAGTGTCAGGAGGATGGAGCCAGGCTCTTCTCAGTAACATCCAATGACAGGACAAGGGGTAATGGATGCAAGCTGGAACAGAGGAGATTCCAGTTAAATATGAGGAAAAATTTCTTCACAGTGAGAGTGACTGAACACTGGAAGGGGCTGCCCAGGGAGGTTGTGGAGTCTCCTTCTCTGGAGACATTCAAAACCCACCTGGAGGCGTTCCTGAGTGATCTGATCTAGGTGTTCCTGCTCTGGCAGGGGGATTGGACTAGATGAGCTTTCGAGGTCCCTTCCAATCCCTGATATTCTGTGATTCTGTGATAAGGGTTGGGATGAATCGACCACAAACTCCCAAGGAGCGGGATGAAAGCTTCGTGTGCTGTGGCTGAAGTGCAGTGGTGGCACGAGGAGGAGGACGAATCTCACCATCAGTTGAGGACAGGTCCCCCCTGCCATCCTCTTCTCAAGTCCCTGCTCTGGGGACATGGTTCAGTGTTGTTAAACCTCCTTCTCTTACGGTTCAGAGCAAAATTCCTCCTAACTTAAGTTATACACAGTCAAACTGTTCTGCTACTGCAGATCAGGGCTCAATAAACTCCCAGGAATTTCACCAGTGTGACCCCTGCTTATATATCTCCGGCTTAGCTGAGCATTTGAATTAACATGTAGTTTTAGGTGCTCACTTAATTGATGCTGACTTACCTCTCCACATTCTTTGCTTGATAAGGGCCAATGAGTTAGACGTAACATTCAGCAAGAAAAACTTACATTTTAGCATTTGCATTTCCTTCTGTGCCAAAAAAAAAAAATCATCTTCCTAACACTTCCAATTGGGAAAGAAATACAAGTTTTCTGTAGGTCCTTTTGCAGACACTACCAGAAGTGCTCAAAACTGTTGACGCCACAGCTGTGGATTCAGAGTATCTGATAACATAAATTCCCTTTGAAAGCCCCATTATGGTGGTGATGAAGAAAAACCTGTCGGAATATCCCCTTCCAGTTTCTAGCTTTTGCTCTCTGTGTTTCATTTTTAACGACCACACACGTCTCTGACAAAACCCATCCATGGGGATGTTACAGCATTGACTGCGGCTGCCAAACCTGGAAATGAAGGAAGCTGAAAGCTGGAATGGTTCATAAACAGACACAAGAGATCACAGGGCTCATTTCTTAGATGGATTATCTGACACAGAATGTCAGCTGTACTTTTGAATATCCAATGCTAAGAACCATCTTTGTGCCTCGGTTCTCATCTTGCACACAGGGTATAACGAAGGAGTAATTCTCCTGGAACAAATGTCATTACTGGGATGAGATCAGATTTGAGCCTTTAGGTTTCAGCCCAGCTCTTGTTGCTGTCAGTGGGAAGGCTCCTGCTGAACTTCAATGAACAAAAAACAAATGCAAAAAATCCAAATGGCATAGATACAAATTATATACATTTATTCTTATTCATTTTAAATAACATTCTTCTGTATAAATTCTGACATATATTCAAATCATACACTTTTTTTTTTTAAAAAAAAAACTCATCTGTAAGCATAGCATATGCTTAGGAGATGCCTTATTTGGATGGGTTTCTGATGGGTTTCAGTTGGGAGCAAGTACAACTTTTAAGGCCCACATTTTTCTTATTTTAATCCATTCTTCTGACACACGAAGAGCAAAGTCCTGTGGGAGCTCATTTTAAAACCACTTTCAAGAGAAATGTAATTTTAGGATTCAATCTTATATCCTTTATTTAAAGGAGCCTGTGCAAAAGATGTGGTACTGCAGCAGTGACTGGCCCAGGACACCTGAGGGACACTGGACACATCCACTTCTCCACAAACGGCATCCAGCCTGCTGCGTTTGCTCAGCCTGCTCCAAGGGAATTCCCATTCCCATGGGTGACACCTCCTGACAGCTCCCCAGTGCTCCCTGCAGTTAATTCTAGCTATGGTGCTTCGTAAGGTTTGAGAACATCTATCCACATTAACCACATCACCTTTTTTGCATGTCTGTTGCACTCTCTGTGCTCACCAAATGCCCTCCTGCACAGTGAGCCGCCCAGGCTGCCCCATGCCTTTGACACACCATTGTTTCTTGCCCTTTATCTGCTCCATCATATCCTCTCGCCTTCAGTTACGTGACTGTGGAACTGAACTCGCCCCATCCAGACCAGCTGGGTCCACAGGGCACACACAACCCTGAGGATCGTGCCTTCAGAGATGGTTTCCCACCATCACCCAGCCCTCACTTGCCTCATCGTACCTTCTCTATGCTCTACAGCTGCTGTACCACGCCATCAGCTGCCTTTGTGACAGCCAGACAGCGGCGTGCCCAGTTCAAAGGCGATGCATGGTAGCCCTTCAGGAGAGCTACAAATATCTGTATTGCCACATCAGCCTTAGAAGTCACCTAGATGCCTTCCCTGCGTCTTGCTCGCTTCTCAGTGGGGCCTCAATGCAGCCCTGCAAGCCCATTTCTGGTTTACCTGCCCGTAGCCCAACGTGGTACAGGGCAAACCTCAACATCTGAGAAGCTTCATGTTATAACACATAGCAGGGCAGCGGTCCTGGTGGCCTTTAAGTCTTTGCTCGGCACCCCCTCAAACTACAATGCCAGCCCAAGCTGCCTGGAGATGGAACTAGCTCGGCTTCTTCCTCACCTCCCGTGCTGCCCAGGGACTGCAGCTGCATGACTGATGGTGAGAGCAAGGAGGATCTAATCTCACATCACCAAAGGCAAACAAAAAACTATTCTCTCTTTGCTGAGGCAATGATCTCCTTTTATACATGTTGTTCCTCTGCACCAAAGGCCTGGCTGGCTGGAGATGGCTGGGTTTTTCCTACTGAGTCATTTTGCCATCTGACAAGCATTGTCCCAGTGCCACCTCCCTGCCGTGCTCCAGTCCCTGCTAAAGAACATCCTGTGCTTTCCTCTGCTGTCCAAACCTGGGCAGCCAGGTCCCCCCTGCCCAGCTAAGCTTCCCATCACTGCCACATCTGCAGGAGGCGTCTGGATCCCTTCATCCAAATGTGCAACCCACAGATAACAGCTGTTAATGCCCTCCCTCACAGACTGTAAGGCAACTTCTCCTCCTCCTCTTTTCAAACCCAGGTCTCAAACTCAAAAGCATTGAAGAGCAGCTTGAAGGTCAGAAGCAGCCCAGATGCAGACACCTCCTGCGCCATGGCAGGAGGTCTCAGCACCTGAATTCAGCCTCTGGTTTTGCAGATGGTCATTATTTCTACAGAGAGAGAAAAATCAAAGCCTATTCCTCCTACAGAGTAGCCTTCAGTCATAGCAATGTTTGAGGAAGAGGTGTTTTGTGGCAAAGATGACATGTTTTACAATATTTTGGAAACATTAAAGTGAACAATCTGTCCTTCACTTCACCTCTAGGATTAGCCCCAGGAGCTAACGCTTCCTAAATTACCTTTCCCTGCCCTGTGAAGTGATTTAGCAAGCGTATCGTTAAATCAGCACCGCTAAAGAATGACAACTTTTAGGAAATTTTCTGGTTTATCACCATTCTGCTTTTTACAAGTTTGATGAGCAATTTGAAGATTAGCAATAGCCAGCTTTTCTCCTCCAGTCTTCCCCCGTTTCGTAAGTAAATGTAAGGTTTCTCTGAATGACATCAGTCACATTTATTAACTAGGGGGCCTCCCCCAGGTCCCCAGCAGGCAACAGGAGCATTCCCATCGGCTCAGGAATATCACATTCCTCCCTTGCTTATCCTCAATTATTTTCCTTCTCACTTGCCTTATTTTTAAACCAGGTAGCAAGTTTCTGAGGCAGAAATGGCATCTTTGCACATGTGTTTAAAGCACCTATCCCACCCCCCCCCAAAGTCTCCAATGATAAGAAAAGCCTCCATGCAGCACCAGAAAGCAAATAAATAACCACCACATTCTTCCTACCATTTCCCATCTTGAGAAATAGGTATTTTTGCCTGGCTCGGAGGATGCCTCAGTCGGCTCCTGCTGACCTTTAGCAGGTACTTCATTTATCCTCAGCATCAATCGCTTACAAAGCACCAAAGGGCACAGCAACGTACCTCCAGTCCTGAAGCTGGTCAGGAATTGGGTGAAATAGGTGTTTCACGCCCTGCTTTAATGTAATGGTTATTTATTTTCATGGGCGCTGCCCAGCATGGAGACAGCAGGGTGCCCACCTCAAGGTACACATGGACACCAGGGGAACCAGGAGCTCTGTGGTGCCACCTCCCTCTGCTGTGGTGCCCAGGAGTTGTTCTCCCCCTGCTAACAGTCCAACAGCCTCCCGCAAAAATCAGGGGAATCTGTAAAACCTATAGTTCCCTGCAGGTTTTTTTAACAGCAGATTCCCCACCACCGCCTTGTGCTACATAAACGTCCTGAGAGCATCCATGCCCTTCGAGCTTCTAAGCCTAGAAGTGCAGATCAGCTCCTGCGAGCTCTTCAGCTGGAAGCTGTTTTCTCCCAGATTGGGGAGTTTTTTGCATTTTGCCCTTCAAGATGCCAGGAACCCTCTGGGCAAATGCCCCATCACCATGTCAGTACGGGAGAGGTGGCAACGAGACCCCCTCACGTGGTGAGCAGCCACTTTGGAAAGGCTCAGCCATGGAGATCAGGCTCTCACTGCACTCGAGACAGTGTATTTGCATTTTGTTTAAGGATTTAAAAGCAGGTAACAGACTGGTACATCCTTGTTGGGCACCAACTAGGCCATAGTTATGGTGACACTGGTTTCACTCCATCTTTAAACGGATGGGAAACTTTGACAGATGCAAGTAGGGAGCACTCACATTTGCTCTGAAAAAGGAAGTTATTCAATGACACTAGAAGAAAAGCTTTAAGCAGTCGGTGTTTGCCAGAGTCCCAGCTCCAACAATATTGCCATCTAATTTACAGTATTTTAAACAATCCTCATAGTTTGTTTTGTTTTTTGTTTTTCTTTTTAAACACCACCACTAACCACTGTACAATTAAAATCTAGATGATAAAATATGACTTAGGGAATAGGGGAGGTGGGGGAAGGATTTGTGGTTTTGTTGTTGGGGTTTTTTTTTGGTTGGTCGGTCATCTTTTTTTACAAATAATTACAAATACAATTCCAAGAAGATATATTACATTTTATATACAGAACACACCATTTCTATCAGGGTAGGGTATTAAGCCTAGCTTTTCTTTTTACATGGCAACCCTGAGATGTCTTGTCTTCCCTTGCACAGAAACTATACAAGTTCATTAACTCCTTCTAGACCCTCCCCCCCCCTGCCCCACGGATTGCTATGTTTTAATAGCATCCCCACCCTGTATAAATACTCAGGAAGGGAAAAGCTTCAGCTTTTCCCTCACTCCAATATTTTCATGATTTTTTTTTGCCCGTTTCCCTGCTTCGCGGAAACTGATAATGGTGACTTTTTTCAAGTGTGCAACTCACTCCTCTACTTGCCTTTTGGTACTACAGTCAACAATTATTTCTTTTTTTTTTAATCTCCTGTCCTCCTTTTCAAACAACTGTATGTCAGGAACTAATATGAAGCCTTGGCAAAGGTCTGTTTCCTGAAAAATCCACTCTTAATTCATGAGCTACTTTTCAAAGGACACAGACCTAAGTGTTATGGTGGCTTGAAATCAAGTAGCTTCTGCTTAATCACTGCCTTCTCTACCCCACTGCCTCTCCATAAAAAACCACCCCAGCTTTCAGATCAGCATAACCAAGTCTTTAACAAGAGTGAATTCTATGGATCTTTATGGAGAACAGGACACCATACTACCTGAATTTCAGATGTACTACACTGTTTTTTCTGTTCACCTGCAAGCTACAGCCTGCCCAGCATAAGAGTATCTGAAGAGCAAATTCCTTTGCCTGGAGCCTTGGCACGGATCCTGATACCCCTTTTCAAGAAGCCCTGCAACTTTTTTCAGCCGACTTTGGAAAAGCTGGATCACTTCTTCTAAGCTTTAAAATTATGCATGGGAGTCGTCAGCGTCAGCTGTCCATTCGGTGCCACTTCGTTCCCATCGTCTTCCAGCAGCCCCGACACATCGGCGTTGGGAATGCTGTCATGGTAGCTGCTAAAACTGATGTTGTCCTCTTTGAGTTCAATGGTCCAAAAAGGAGCGTTAAGTTTCCTGTTTTGATACTCACGGTACATGTAGACAGCACCCACAAAGCCCATTAGTAGGACCACGACAATGATGATAACCGTCAAAATGATGATGTTAAACTGAGTCCACGAAACGTCTGCGAAGGCGGAGGTGCTGTTGTTGGAGGAGCTCATAGGAGACAGAGTCTGTGTAGTTGGTGGTGACAACGTAGTGTTTATCACTGCCATTGGAAATGGTGTCACCTTGCCGGTATTTGGAGCAGACGTCATAAACTCCCCTGTTTCTGGCTCAAGAGTGGCTTCTGCAAAACAAATGAGAAATTATCAATACAAATAGTCTGTGCTGGAATCAAACACAAACGTGAGAGATTTGACACTGGTATCACGGTTCTTATGGCACTTAACTCTACGCTGTTAAATCTGGGTGTTGGAGTTTTTTTGTTCAATATGGTTCACAAAAACGGTTAGCAAAGGTTGGTTTTGTCAGGGTTCTTTTATTTAATAATTCTGCGTGCTCAGTGCTGGGGTTCTGCTGTGTTCCTGTGAAAAGCCCAGTGATGGGTAGACAGGTGCAGGAGGCAAGACCGGGTGTGAGATACTCCTGTTGAAGGCAAGGCCCCAAGTCAGGTCATATTCAGCCCATGAAAACAGGGCTCTACCGAGCTCAGCAAGAGTCTGGGCTCTGACCCCAAGGGAGGCAGAGTTTCACTCGCCTGCATGGGCTGCACCATCAGGCTGGGAGGACACAGTGACTCCAGGAACCTCTGGCAGTCACTACGTCACCAGATGTAGGACTATGTTCACAATATTATTATTTCTGCCTTACCTGTATAAGATCAAAAATTGAGAAGACGAAACATGAGTATTCTGCCATCACAGCATTTAGCAACGCAGTTCAATATTGACACTGCTTTATGTAAAAGGACAAAATAACCCTGGTTCTGTTTTTGAATGAGCAGTCACACACAAATCTCACAGAAACCCCCAGTCTGCATAACCAGAAGCAGAAGCAAATCAAATCTCAATACAAAAAGACTGTGGATGTTCTTATGAAGATTATGAACATGCAGAGGCCGGTTTGGATCCTGGTTTGGTTTCAGCTGCTGGCGTATGTGTCCGCACATGGAGGATAAGAACAAGAAACTACCAGATGGTGGTGCCACAAGGTCCATCTTCCTCTGCAGCCTGTTCCCAGGCACAAAATAGCCAAGAGCCAGCTTTCCTGACACGAGATAATTCCCTGCTGAGATCTGGGAGTCAGCGACAAGTTAACACTGGAGATCTCGTAAGTGGATGCAAATTCATTACATCTTCTTCAAACTGCTGGAGCTATAGGCCTCAGAAAGTGCAGTAACAGCCTGAGTATTAGGATCCCAAATGTAATAAAGCATTTTCCTCACAGCAATAACCTGATCTGGTTTGGATTCTCAAGTAGAGGCAGCAGGAACCCTCAAGAAGCTGAACCCTCCATCGACCAAAAAGTTCTCTCCACCTATTCCTCCACAGGACTCTCTGCCTCCTCTTTCCCACTCTCTTCCACTTCTCTTTCTGCTCTCAGAAATGCAACTTCATTTTCAACCCACTTGCAGCTGCAGCAATTACAGCTGATGTCGTGCTGTATTGATCCAGCTCTCCTGAATAGACTGTCTACTAATTATGACTGAAGAGGAGAGTCACTTCCGAAGGACTAATTTTGTACTATGTTACATCTCCAATGGCAACAGGAGTTGGAAACACTCAGCACAGCTCCTGCTATGGGCCCTCAGGGGAACTCCCACAAGTTAACTTTGGGCTGTCACATTCCCAGTTCAGGCAATGGAGAAAGAAATTCCTCCAGAGGGGGCATCACATCTAATTCAGGTTCCTGCTCAGAGCCCCTCCCTGCAGCAGCTCCTCTGTTCTCTGCAGGTCCTGCCTTAGGTTGATAAGGATGCTCAGGATGCTGGCATTTCTCTATGGGATAACAGGCACAATTTTGCAGTAGGAAGCAGGAGGAATAGGTTCCTGAACACAGCTTTGGGAGAAGGGCATGAGGAGTTCAGTCATCCTTTCCAAATTCCTTCATCAACACTCAATTCTTGGCAAACCCTGCCAGCAGCTATAATTAGTCAAAAACAGAGCAGAGACAATGGCTGATTCACCAGCGAGGAAACAGGACTTCTCTGGGCTTTGTGAGTCAGCATTAGCCTAAGCCCTGGCAAGGGGGACATGGGTGAAAACATTTCCTGGAACTGCTGGTAGCGTCAGGGTGGAACAGTGCCGTGCTCTGACTGCAGACTGTTGCCCCTGGGCCCTGGCACATCCAGCGATGCTTTTTTCTGCTCACCAGGCCTGTGCCAACCCTCCAGATGTCCCAAAGCAGCTCCTTGAGAGCAGCAGCTGCTCAGTCAACGGGCTGCTTTGGCAGCTTTGACATGAGCGTCATCTCCAGCTGCTCGGCTGAAACGCCGTCTCCGCAAAGCTTCTGTTGCCTCCTGCAATGAATGAGCAGTGGCAGGAGTCGGGGCCAGGCCAGCAGCCCCCACGCCAGCACCGGGGGATGGCTGCGATGCTCAGCTGGGTGGCACAGTGCCACTCTGCATCACCGGGTCCTTCCTGCACTGCCTCACCAGGGGTTGGGAACGACTGGTTTCGGTTGTCCCACTCGTCCTTTGAATATTCTCCCCGTCAGCCTTGAAAGCAGCAAAATCTTGGTCAGGGCTAAGACTCTGAACAGCCCCAGTGGACTCTCAAGGTTGTGTTCAGCTTTGCCCAGGCTCTACAAAACACAGGTTCTTAGTACAATTGTGACCACTTCCATAGAGTCAGGGTGATGGTTTCGCTCTAGAAGGCACTCAAAACCAGGCCACTCAATTTTAATCTAAAGCTAGTACCACACCATGTCAATTTTTAGGCAAATTATGTGTAAGAAACTGGAAATAAACTGTTCACCCTTTTAATTGCTTCATAAGAAAGGGAACAAACAGGTACCAAGGGAACAGGAAAGTGAGAAGAGCACATTCTTCTCTGCCCACATCAGGAATTGCCTGTAACGCCATGGAATTGAAGCGGATGGTGAAACCTGCCAGCATAGAAGCAAAGCCGTACGATGGATTTGAACACAGCGAGATCGTGTAGCTCTTTGCACAAAGCCAGAGCTGTGCAGGGGGAGATAATGGATGAACAGAAGCAAAACTGCCATTTCCAGCCCTGTACCGATACGGGTACAGATAATGAGCATTCAGCTTTTTTGTATTGATCATCTCCCCAAGCAGAGAGGGACCCTGCCATTACACCTCCAGAGAGCAGCACGGGACTGAGAACCACCTTAGCTCCCGAAGGAAGATCCAAATTAAATCCCTGATAGTGACAAGGATGGATTGGGGCCCAGATGCTTTCCTGAACTTTGGCTTCTCTTATCTAATCTGTAAGATTGGCAATGTTTCCATGCATGGAGCTGGAGATCCACCTTGTGGACCCACCTCTTGATAACCACCAAAGGAGCAACTTAAGAACCATTTTCTCTTACTTTACTATGAGTCCTCCTGCTTTGGAACAGCCTCTCGAAGTACCCGCCTAGTTTGCACCTGAGATGCTGCACGCACTGTCTCGGATTTGGACTAAAGACTGATGAGAGACCCCCAGAGCAGGCACCAGAAGATTCTGGTGCTGATTCTCTGTGCAAGGTTGGATCTCACCGCTCTGAGCTTTGGTTTCCCCACTTAGAAAGAAAAGAAAGAAAAAGAAAAGAAAGTATCTAAACTTGGTTCAAGTAGTTAATGTTTACAGAGTATAAGAAGTGACAGAATTTATTATACAACACTCTTTCTAGGGAAGTAGACAGTGCTACTGAATGGACTCATCAATGAGGACCAGGCACAGAGCACTAGGAGATCAAGTGTATCAAGGACTGGAAACTTGAAAACCTACGTTTAAATACACTGCAAATAGTTTTTGTTTTCCAGCTTGCTCACTATAGAGGGGCCTGCCACAGCCTGGGAATCAGGGTGGTTCCAGAGCTGACTCTTAACCCCCAGATTTCAAAGCCCGTAAACACCACTGTGTCACAAAAGGTCTGGTTTCTTCCCTGTACCCCAGGCTAGGTGAACCAAAACCAGTTTGAACAATTAACAGCATTTCCTCCCAGCCTTCAGGCAGCTTGTGCCTACCTGAGCCACCCAGCCAGCTTCCACACCAGTGGGAGGAGGGCAGTTTTACCTTTCTTGGTGCAGTTGGTGCCCTCGGGGTCTCGGACATAGCCATCCTCGCAGTCCTGGCAGTGGAACCCCGCCGTGTGGTACAGGCAGCCAAGGCACTCCCCGCTCTCCGGTTTGCAGACAGCGGGTGACAGGGCTGGGTCCACATTCCCGTTGCATTTACACCTGAGGCAGATGCTGTCGGAGTTGTAGTAGCCGTTGTCACATCGGTTGCAGTTCAGGCCAGTGTAACCAGTCCTGCATTTGTCACACCGTGGGGCAGTTTCACCAGGATCTACAGAACAGGGAAAGAAACCCAGGATGTGCCATCACCCCTTGCAGAGAAACACCTGCCGCAGGATTTGTTCTGTGCGTCCTGAGCACAAGTCACCACAAGGAGTAGCAGCAGCCAGCGAGTATTACTCATCCTGAAATTTTTACCCTGAAAATAGAGCATTTAAACTGCAGCATTTTCTGTTTCTAAGGAAAAAAAAACAAGGCTTTGGGGTTTTCTGATGCCTCGTACCAACCTCACAGAGCATGCTCTGCATGTTGCTAAGCAAACAGATTATTACTCCTGAACATTTTCATCTTAAAGAGCCAATTTCAGAAAAGAGCTGGGACTACATCAGGACATTAGCAATCTGTAGGAACTGTTTGCCCTACATGAAGCCAGAGGTTTGCTTCATTGCAAAACTGATGAAGTAAGTATCAAAAGAAGTCTTAGTGTGTTTATTACATCTATGACTTCTCTTGGTTACATCAAAATGGAACAGGAAGACCAGGGAATCTCTGCCTGGAGCCCCATGGAGATGTCCACAAGAGGGCTCACAGCGGGATGGATGGCTGGGGGCACTGTTCAGCATCTCCTGCCCCTCTCCTGCCTGCCACAAGCCCCAGCAGTTTCTCTCTGCAAAGCCCTGCAGGTTCTTCAAAGCAGGCTGCAGCCTATAGTGAAGCCTTCCTGCTGCCCTCCGCTGCCCAGCCGCTCTTGCAAGAGGCCACACAAGCACTGGAGGCATCATGGCAGGCGCCACTTCCAGCACGGTGCCCCAGCTCCCACAGACCAGAGGGTGCCAGGCTATCGACCCCCTCACCAGGCTGAGGGCACTGCAACTGGCAAATTAGCTGCAAAGAGCTTCATACAATAGCTGAGGAATTGCACCAAAATGAAAGCCTTACGTATTCGGCAGGTGCCGGTCGATACCACAGTGGAGCACGGGCAGCGATGGCAGGCATGGGCAGCATGGCCGCTCCTGTAGAAGCCCTCCTTGCAGAGCTCGCAGTGGTCTCCCTCAGTGTTTCCCTGGCAGCGCAGGCAGGTCCCTGGGGAAGGGGCAGGAGCAGAAGGAGCCGTTCAGCAGGAGGAACTGGAGCAGAACATTTGGAGCAAGAATCTGTGTGCAGCGCTATCAATTATCAGAGCTCACAGGAGGGTTTAGATGCCCTCCGGCCAAAACATGATCCTGGCCTCTTATGACCTTCTGATGGTGTGTGTGTGTTTGTCCTCCTCCATGCACACACAATGTGAAAAAGTAGGTAGCCCCAGCAGAGATGCCCAGAGCTCATCCCTTTAAAGAAGTCACTGCAGGTAAACACATACTGTTGCCATTAAATGGTCCTCAAGGAAGGAGGGGTTTGCATATGTGCCAGTCAGATGGGATCTTCGCGCTTCAAATCCCAGGAGGGGTCCCTCCAAGTCTATGCCTTTGTCCTTTATGGTCTGTAGCCACCACAGAGCTGGTGGCCAGGGGTAAGGAAGTGCCACCGTCCTGCTCTGGGGGCAGATGGCTCCGTCCCACCAGTGTGGCTCCAGCTCTTCCATCCCTACCACAGGAGGAATATTCACTACAGGCACGAGGCAGCAGCAATTACTGACCTTCCCAGAGAAAGCAGTGGGTTCACATGAGCTGCCTCCCCTTCCTGGGGAAGCCCCTGAATCAGAAAACTGATGTGCTGTCTCGTAGCAGAGGCTGTGTCCTAATGGCCCTCTAAATTGCATTTTCATACTAGTGTGACCAGAGGAAGAAAAACCTCCCTAGTTATAAAACCGCCGCCTCTACCCATCCATCAAGAGGAACATCCTGCAGCTCGGCAGCTCCTCGTGGGGGTGGCAGTGACCCGAGGGAAGGTTATTTCATTAAATCCTGTCTATGAGACTGAAAAGGCAACAGCCACCTTCCAACAAGCCAGGGCAGCACAGAGCAGTTTATTCTGCTCTCTGCAGATAATAATTATTACTATTATTCGTATAAGCACGGACAAGAGATTCGCTGAGCTAATCTGGCACTGCTGCGGCGCTACGGAAAAGCCTCCTATCAACATTAGCCACAGAAAAAAATCCGGAATTAGGTTAATGCTGACTGTTAAAAAAACCCCAGCAGAATTTTCTTATTAACTTGGAACGGTTTGGCTCCTCTGCCAAGCTCAACACACTGCACACCTCCTACGTTTCTCTTTCTGCAGCCGTGACTCTGCAGAAGCCAAGCATCCCCGAGCGAGCCCAGCCTGTCCTTGGAGCTGACCCTCACGCTGGGATGGGAAGCAAACCCTGGGAGATGCTGATTTTGGGGAAGCGGCCGGTTCCCTGGGGAGGTGGGGCTGGCAGCACCCTGATGAGTAAGGACACTGGCATGGTGGCACCTCCCATGCTCCATTTGCTCTTCGTCCAATGGGCCTGTCAGCCATGAGCCGGTGGGTTTTGTGGGCGAGATGTCAGGATTAGAGGGGAAAATGATCTGCTGGGCTCGCTTTCTCCTCTGCCAAACCATTGGCAGCTTCAGCGGGACACCGAGAAGGTCAACCTGCCCCATCAGCACGGAGGGTGCCTTGAATTGTGCTCTGCAGACATTAATGGTGGCACACATCTGGAATCACACCTGACCTGGTCTTGGTCATTTCAAGACCAACCTCTTTCCCACCGGTGGAAATTACTCACGTTTCTTCACACCTACCCTGTAAAATGGCTGCGCTTTCAATAAGTCAGCAGGTTGCTCAGCCACGCAAAGCCCGCACAGACTCACCATCAGGTATCGCTGCGGAAAACCTTAATAATTAATAGCACTTCCCATCCTGATCATGCCCTTGGGAAGGATCAGCTGGGCAGCTGCAACCAAATGCCTTGCACAGACACAACCCGGGCCACAAGGGTGGTGTCGAAGGAAGGGTCGCCTGGGGGGCTGGGAATGACCAATTTCCATCCCAGTCATTTAATTTTCATTTCAATTCCTCCTGGGCAGAGGGAGGCCGAGCTGAGACAGTCCCAGAGCCGGCAGAGGGAGCCCCAAGTACAGCATTAATGTGAAAGAAACCTTGAAAATTTGACAAAGCCTCCAGAGAGTTGATAGAAAGCTGGGGAGGTCACACAAAGTGCAGTCTCCAGAGGAGGCTATGCTGCTTATTAGACATGGGATCTAATGTTTCACTGACTGCTCTCTGTTCTGGGTTTGTTGGGTCCCCCCTGCCCCCAGCAGCAAATAAAGCAGATGGAGGAAAATTTTCAAAAAAGGGATTTTTGTCAAATCAACAATAGGTCATTAAGCAAAAAGAGGGTCTTTCTTCACAGTGCCGTGGTGGGTGCTGGATGGCACTGCCTGAAGAGCCATCCTGGGGCCAAGGTCTGCACTGGCTTTGGGTTTGTTGGTTGGTTTTTTGTTGGGTTGTTTTGTTGTTTTTTTATTAAATGAAGAGTAGGGGGGAACATTGAGAGAGAGAAAGGAAAAGCAGATCATCTTACTCCTTCACAAAACCCACACAGCCCAGCTCCAAGTCAGTGCTGCAGCTGATATGCCCACAGCGTTAGGGAAATCCTTCCACCCTGCAGGATTAGTAGGGCACAAGCACACCAAGTTCAGGATGGGAACAAACGCAGTAAGTCATCCAGGCAGGATCGGAGCATGGGCTGGGCAGAGTCAGCACTGCAGCTCTGCCTTCCTCTGCTGCAAACACACAGGCCACAAGGGAACAAACCCCGCTGCAGAAACTGCCCAGAAATACCACATTCTGTGAGCTCTGCCTCTCTGCCAGGTACACCCAAACCCTCCAACATTTGTTTTTTAAGTCATCCCTCCTTTCTGAGCTCTTAGATAAATATTACAGAACCACACTGCATTTCAGCTGGGCAGTTCTGAGCAGAATTTGGGGTTTGAAGCGTGGGTTTTGTTGCTGCAGTGGGGATTGTGCAGGCGGCCGCCTAACAGCCGCTCCACTGGGATGGAGAGCCCTCCCCCGAGCTGTTCAGGTGCTTCAGCATTCGCACCCCATCGACATCTATATGAGGGAGAGAGGGGCAAAGAAACCCTCGTAGAAAATGAGCAAGGTGAATTTATAAAGTGGGCAATATATAATTAGGCGCTGCAGGTTGTTTCCCCATTGCTAATCACGCTGTCTATGGCAGTAACAGTCACCTGACTTCAGCCCCACTAGGGTAGATGTTTCCAGGTAAACACCAGTTAAACAAAAGCTCCTTAAAAGCCCATGTTGTGCATTTGTGTAAGTGCAGAGAACAATAGCGCGCTGATTTCCCACAGAGGCTGCAGGATAAAGGCTCTGCACTGCAGCCCGGGCAGCCTGGGCAAAAGAAGGTGGCATTCATTGACTGCCTGGAGAAGAGGACAAGCTCCAACCTCGCCCCACATTTTAAATTTAAAAGGCTGGGGGTACTCAAGGCACTGAGATGAAGGGGATGAGAGCAGAGGTGGGCTGAATGCAAAAGGTTAAACATAAACAATTGGGACTGGTTAGTTTGAGGAAGAGGAGGCTGAGGGGAGACCTCATCACTCTACAACTGCTTGAAAGAATATTGTAGAGATATTGTTGCTGGTCTCTTCTCACGGTCAATGAGCGATAGAAGGAGAGGGAATGGCTGCAAGCTGCAGCAGGGTAGGTTTAGACTTGACATTAGGAAAAAAATTCCTCCCAGAAAGAGTGGTCAGACCCTGGAACGGGCTGCCCAGGGAGATGGTGGAGTCCCCATCCCTGACTGTGTTTAAGAGTAGATTAGATGTGGTGTTGAGGGATCTGGTGTAGGGGAGAACTTTGCAGAGCAGGGCAGATGGTTGGACTTGATGATCGCAAGGGTCTCTTCCAACCTGAATGATTCTATGACTGGAGAGAGAGAAGACAGATAAGGCCTGTGCCCACCCTGGTGAGAGGAGGAGTTACCTGTTGAGCTGTTGCAGGTTCTGGAGTGGTTGTTGCACTGGCAGGGCTCGCAGACAGTTCCGTTGAACCTGTAGTACCCATCGCTGCACTGGTCACACTTCAGGCCCGTGACACCAACCTTACACTGGCATTTCCCGGAGCTGCACAGAGGAAAAACAAACAGTGAAAAAGTCTGGATGTGCTGGGAGGCATCCAAAGTACAAACCTGCGGTCAGAGTTTTGTCTTCCCCTTTCCAGAGCAGGCAGCTCTGCACAGAACTGCCTGCTGGAAGTGGGATGGAAACCCCATGGGCAACGATTTCCAAAACGTGTTGGGGAGCTCCAGAAATGCTCAGTCTCTGCAAAACCAGCTGCTCTGACAGCAGCTCCAAGCTGGGCACCAGAAATCACCACCCGTGCTGAAAAGCCTTAGCCCAAAGCTGTTCCCATGCATCAGCCCCCAGGTGATGCTCTGACAGCCCCTCTCCAGTCCCAGCTTCATCACAAACCAGCCCCGAGTCCTGAAGGACACTGGGACACCCGTGCTCGCTGCACCTGAGCAACAAAAGAGCACCCATAGGGGGATAATCACATCCCTCCATATCAGTGCTGAGCAGCACCTGGATTTTTGGGTGAGTGGGCAACTCCCTGATCACCTCCATCATCCCTTTCATGCCTTCCACGCCAACATTAGCCCAGGGCCACCCAGCCCAAGCCCCTTTCCCTGGGCCACTTCTCCTACCCAGCAGGAGCCCAGAAGAGACATGAGAGGGTTTTCCCTTCCCCAGTGGTTCCCTGCTTACTCAGGCTGGCTGTGGCGGGGGGAGCTCCACAGCCAAAACAAGGGGACTGGTGTTGGTTGGCAGGAGCAAATAGCAGGAGGCTATAAAAAGCAGGGGTTGCCCTCATTCCCTTGGCTTTCTGTGCCAGTGGGTCCACGCAGAGGCCTCAAACCCATGGCTTTCATAAGTGACATTATATACTGGCAGCATTTAGGCTCAGCCCTCAGAAAAATCCCAGGAATGGATAAAATGTCCTTTCCCGTCACCTCCCTGGCTACGGCTCATCCCACCTGAAAACGTGGGATCTGCTAAAGCCCAAGCCCAGGATGAGAGAGCACAGAGGCTCCTCTCTGTACCAACAACAGCCCTGAGGAAACCTCAGCCCCTGTGTGCTCCATGGGGAAGCCAGGACAGAACCCGGAGAAACTGGACTTGGTCTCCTCCAGGTGATGCATTTATTTGCAGCTGCAGAGGACCAGCCAGGGACCATCCACGGTCCTCCCCCTGCACGGCACTGGATACAGCCTCCTCTTAGCTCTCCCCTGGCGTCACCTTCACCCTATCCCAGCACTTTTTAAACTCAGCATTTCAGGGTTCAGCATTTCTGCAAGAGAGATAACCTATTGCTCTCCATTGCTGCTCCCGGGGAAGGGTGAGCAACGCAGAATTCACTTCTGAAAGCCCCTAGAAAAATCTGCTGGTTAAAAGGAATAGAGGCTGAGGCTCCAAATGGCTCCAAGCACTGCTGGTGAGGTGGTTTTAATTAAAATGCAGTTAGATTGAAATGGTTTATTGTGGGGAAGATGTCGCTTCTGTTAGAAATTAACATAATTCAGTATTTCTGTTGATCGTTTGCTTGCCAAAGGAAGAGGAAATACTCAAAAGGCACACCAAAACACAGAACTCAGCCCAAGCAGCTACACAATTAAATAGTTCCAGAATATGAAACTTCAGGCATATTTAATGGACCGATTACAAGAAGGAAAAAGAAATATGACGTTTCCTTGCTCTCCAGGCCATTGTCTGGAGCTGCAGCAGCGCCGGGACGCAAAGGGACGCTGTTAAGCAGCTCAGTATGTTTGACTTTTAAAGAGCTTTTCACAAGACCTAACATTAATCCAAACCTTGTCACGGTGTGTTTAAAATAAGAGCAAACAAAAAGCAGTTTGTTTTTATTTGCTTCTGACCCACTACCAGACAGATATTCCCAAAGCGGGCAGAGCCGGGCAGGGAAAAGCAGCTAATTTGGGGAGGAACCTGAGGTTTAGCCTGAAAACACATCTTCTGGGCACATGCCCTATTAATAAGGGTTTTAGAGGACCCAGCGTTAAAGCTGTATCATCTTCAGCCTCCCAGGCTTCCTCCCACCCTCTCCTGTCCCTCGATCAAGCCTTTATCTTAATGCCACCCTCTTCTTCCTCCTAGCTGGCACCCTTCCAGCCAGACTCCCTCTTTAAAGCCAGGGGTTTATTTCCCCAAGGACTCCACTAGGGCTCAGTGCAGCATTTTGGGGCAGAGTGCCTTCATTTTACTCATTAGCCTAAAAATAACAGGAAAGCAAGCTATTTTAAAAGAAAATAAGAATAAATAATAATATTTTTTTAAAAAGACAGTTTTGGAAAGTTTGGTTTTACTGCCTCTCAAGCAGACCTTTTCCCAACATGGTACACGTGGCCCAGAGCCAAGTCCTGCATGTGCAAGAATTAAATCACTCAGCAAATATAAAGCTCTGCCTGTGGTCACTGCTTCCATAGGATAAAGCTCCCTTACAACACTCCTTTTCATTCTCCAGCCCAGTAAAGGCTGTCAGACACTTTTTAAAGCAAAGGTCAATGATATAAATGCATTGAAACCACAAAAAATAATAATAATAAAAAAACATAAATAAATAAATAAATAAAAAGTCCTGTTAACAGACCGATTGTGCCCATAAAAATCCAGAAACTTGAAAGAAGTTCTTGCACAGTGAGAACTGAACTGGATGTTGAGCATTAGCCAGGACTTTCTTTTTCTGGTGGGGAAGTGGCAGGGAGGGAGGGGGAATGGAAGAGGGAAACATTTTGATGCAGCAACATCAATTGCCCAACTCCATTTCAGACAGTTATTAACTCCACTGCAGCCACCCTGTTTTTCCCTCTCACAAAAGAGCTGATGTAAGGATGTGCTGGGACAAAACCAGACTTCCAGTAACCAAAGCCTCCTGCCAGCTTGGGTTTCTATTAGACTTTTACAAATATGCTTCCTTGAAAGCCCACACAGGTAGTGTATATCACCATCACGCCGTTCATCACCTTTACGGACATTTCCTAATGGTGAAAACCATCAATGGCACAAGAGATGCCAACAGGAGAAGCAGGCAGTGATTAACCAGCCCGTGGGGACAGGGGCAGACCCCGTGCCAGGCTGGGATCCAACACCGAGAGATCTGACCCTCCAGGGAGGAGGGCTGGGGAGCCCCCTGAAGCAGGAGCTTGCACATCTCATGGCCCTCAGCCCTTGGACTCCAGGTTACGCCTTAGAGATGCTGTGGAGATACCTGCAGGGTGACAGCCTGCGGCTGGACGGCACCCGCTGGCAGGATGGGGCCATTCCAGCAGACACTGGGGAGGGGGGTGTAAAGAAAAGCCAAGTATCACGGAATCAAAGAACAGTTTGGGTTGGAAGGGATCTTAAAGAGCATCCAGTCCCACACCTCTGCACTGGGCAGGGACACCTCCCACCAGACCAGGTTGCTCAAAGCCCCATCCAACCTGGCCTTGAACACTGCCAGGGATGGGGCAGCCACAGGTTCTCAGGGCAACCTGGGCCAGGGTCTCACCACCCTCCCAGCAAAGAATTTCTTCCTAAAATCTAATCTAAATCTCCCCTCTTTCAGCGGCAGCCACAGGTTCTCAGGGCAACCTGGGCCAGGGTCTCACCACCCTCCCAGCAAAGAATTTCTTCCTAAAATCTAATCTAAATCTCCCCTCTTTCAGCTTAAAATTGTACCTTTTCCTATGGCTCCTCTCCTCCTCTGCCTGACCACGAGTCCCTCCACAGCTTTCCTGGAGCCCCTTTTAGGGACTGGAAGGGGCTCTAAGGTCTCCCCAGATCCTTCTCCAGGCTGAACCCCTCCAACTCTCTCAACCTGTCCTCACAGCAGAGGGGCTCCAGCCCTCCCAGCATCTTAAAATATTGCTGGTCTAGTGGGTCTAGTCTCTGCCGGTGGAAGAGGGTTGGAACTGAATAGTCTTTGAGGTCCTTTCCAACCTAAACCATTCTGTGACTGGGCAATAGGGAACAGCCTCCACCCCAAAATATGTCTGCAAAAGCCAGGCTGATTTCACTTCTACCCCACCCCATGGGGAACCGGCCCAGGACACAGGAAATCCTGTCACCCACCAAGTAATTCACACCGCCAGCCTCGTGGGGACACAACAGAGAAACCCCGCTCTGTGCATTCCTCCGGGTGCTGTTAAACAGGAGGACTGGACTGCCTCCTAGGGAGCAGAGCACAGAGAACAGGTAACACCTCCAAAATCCTCAACTAAGGGAAAAAAAAAATAACCAAATGGAGCCTTAAAATATCTGTGACCTGTGAGAGACTGCAACGCCTAGTTACATCTGCGATGGGTCTCCACTCCTCCATGGCAGAAACATCTCCAACGTAGCAGGGACAGGTCTGACAAGATGGATGGGTAGATGGAGGACCATGGCCTTAGGGGCTGTTGGGAGGGTTTAATGGTGTAACAGAAAACCCTTAACAAGCTTTAATCATTTTTTTTCTTTCTTTTTTTTTTTTCCTCAAGGAGGAGGGAAGAGAGAAATTCTCTTTGAATGTTTTCCCAGCTGCCAGAAGAATCTGGATGCCCAGCTGCCATTGAGAGCCCGGGGACCAGCCAGCCAAAATGGTCCAGCACCCTGCTTTTGTGCCTTCATTTTAAAAACAGACAAGACTGGGAAGCTTTTGGGTCTCGAGCCAGGGCATACCCCATGAATGAGGCAGGCAAAACTCCCCATGGAGTTTGTATCACCCCACTCCCTGACCATGAGTCCCTCCCCATCTCCTGTAGCTCCTTCAGGTACCAAAAGCTGTTATTAAGTCTCCCTGGAGCTTTGCCTTTGAAGGAGAATTTTACTAAACACATTTACCATCATTTACCACTTTCCCCTTCAAGCACAGAGCAGGCACCCCCCCGTCCTCGCATCACAGCATCTCGCAGCACCACCCTGCTTGCCAGGTGAGGGGCTGGGAAACAGGAAAGCGAGGGCTCCCGCCAGCCTCTCCCCAACCCATCACTCATCCCAGTAGGACCTGGAGGTGTTCCTGTAACATCAACAATTAACAGGCAAGGCCAGCACTCCCTGTGAACAAGGGAAAACGCGGTGACCGAGTTACGAGGATCTGTCAAACAGCCCCGATGGAAAGGCTTTGTCACTCCTTCGTGGGATAAGACAAAAGGAGGGTAGCACAAGGTGAGGAGGGGGTTCAGAAGAGACGTCGCTAAAAACGGTGGGTTTCTCCCGCTCCTGTTGTGCTGATTTTCTCTGATGCCTGAGAGCAGCCAGGGGATAAATCTCTTACATCGTTCTGGGCAAGGCAGGAAAGTTAACATTTGAAATCTAAAGGCTCTGAGACCCTTCTGTTGGCAAAGCAACGCTCCTAACGCTCACCCCGAGCAACCCCCAACCCTCCTAACCCACCTCTTGGTTTTTCTTTGGGCCAATTAACGTGAGTCTCAGCATGTGGGGATGCAGAGAGCAGGAAAAAGTCCCCTGTTGGGGCCGAAAGGCTTTGGTGGAAGGGTTGGTGTGACCTGGGCTGAGCCCCGCGCCCTGCTCAGAGCCGCCTTTGTGGAGGTCAGAAGAAGCGGGGCTTTATTTTGGCGAACATTGGACCATTGTGTGCTGCATTCCTCGCTTTGTGCCGGGGGACGGCGTCCGTTTATATGGCAGCCCTCGACAGAGCAGGGACACTTCACAGCTCTGAAAGCCTGTTCTGTAAATGTCAAAGGGCCACCTTGTCTGGCCACTGCCGCCTCCGCCACCCTGTCTCCCCCACCAGTCTCCCCCACCGAGGATGCCCTGTGTTGCTGGGAAAGCTGGGGATCTCCAGCCCAGGGCTGGGATGTTTACTCTGGGTGGCTGGGGAGGGAGGAAGCGATGGGCAGAGCACGATGATGGATGGGGTCCTCTATAGTTTGGCACAAGAAGGAGCAGGACAGGCCTAACTAACCACAAAATCTCAACCCCAAATGGTGGGTCCTGGCTTATCACAGAATCATAGAATGGTTCAGGTTGGAAAGGACCTTAAAGATCACCCAGTTCCAAACCTCCAGCCCTGGGCAGGGACACCTCCCACCAGACCAGGTCACTCAAAGCCCCATCCAGCCTGGCCTTGAACCCCTCCAGGGATGGGGCAGCCACAGCTTCTCTAGCAACCTGGGCCAGGCTCTCACCACCCTCAGGGCAAAGAATTTCTCCCCGAGATCTAAATCTCCCCTTCTTCAGTTTAAAACCATTTCCCCTCATCCCATCACCCAACTCCCTGATCATGAGTCCCTCCCCATCCCTCCTGTAGCTCCTTCAGGTACCGGAAAGCTGTTATAAGGTCTCCCCGGAGCTTTCTCTTCTCCAACCCCAACTCTCTCAGCTCAGCCCTTGCAGCATCTTCACAGTCCTCCCAGTACATCCCCCTGGAGATCACAACAATACAGGGATGGGACAAACAACCTCAATGCAGAGGAGGACACATTGATGGGGAAGGCAGGGAGATGGAACTAGCCCACGCTGGACACACTGTTTTTGCCCAACATAGTCCCTCCATCCCCCAGATCTTTACCAATGCCTCCTCACAGGCAGCAGAAAAAGCCACGGGCAACAAGAGCTGCCTGAACCAAGGCTGGGCACTACCTCCCCAAACCAGAATTCAGCCAGAAGAGCTGACAAAATTGTGCCAATCTCATTTTTTTGAAAGCCATCAACGTTCACCAGAGCAGCAACTCCACAACAGACACGGGAGGAACAGCAAAACTGGCTGGAAAAATCAGCAAAACAACAGGATTTCTGAGAAGCTGCAATTATTGTCGGGGAGATGATAACAAGGTCCCTTTCACCGCCGCTGTGCCCAGTCACTCATTCACTGCCCATCCCAGTCTGCAACCCAATAAACAAGGGTGCAGGGACAATATTCACCTGCCTGGGGGGGAGGAGAAGAGGAGAGAGCTAACTGGATATAAAGGATGTAAAAGTCTGTGATAGGAGAGAGGCAGATAATTAAAGCACCTGGAGAAATATGCTCTATCGGGTTGTTCTTCTGCTTTTCTGAGGTCAATTCTGTGACAATTTCAGCTACAAAAAAAGAAATCTGTTCTCTGCAGAGTGATGCTGACGAGGCGTTACTGGGAGATAATGAGCCACCACTTGTGCTCAGCCCATCTATAAAAGGGAGAACAGTCTCTTTAAAATATGGGAAAAGGGGGCTTTTTGGCCTTTTTGTTTTGATTTTTTTTTTCTTTTTTTTTTTTAAAACCAAGTCCTTGAGGAGTTGGGCTCCCAGGGTGTTATGTCCAAAGGAGAGCAGTGCCCAGTGCTGTTCACTGGTTTGCTAAACTACAGGAGGATGGAAATACAGCTCCCAGGCCACGAAAAGGCATTTCAGAAGTGTGGTAGCACTCTGCAGACTGAAAATGAAAATTCTTCTCGATGCAAAATGAGAATTCCACCACCTTCCCCCAGATAACCTTCTGTGGTCAGGATGGACAGAAGCCTTGGGAACACGAAGTCTCTCTCATCCCACCCCATTGCCAGGAGCACCCTTCCTGTCCAGGCTGGGGAAGCTCTGCAAAAGCCTTGCATCTCAATAGATCTGCACCTTCTGGCCAATCCATTCTGCCCCATGTAGCTTCACACTGCATGATGCTCAAGGTGGGTCCAGTCCATGACCTACCTGGCTGCTTCCCAACTCCATCAGGACCCATGTTCCTCATCGCTTCCCCACCCCCTCCATGGACTCTTTGCACCTTCTCACATCCCACCACCTCTGCAAACCCAGCATGTGGCTCCCCCCCCCTGCCCAGCTCCCCAGGCTCCTCCAGAAACCCCAGCCCTGAACAAAGAACATTGTCCAGTGCCACTGACCTTACTCTCACCAGCAAATCCACATGAGGAAGGGTCACAGAATCAGCCCCTCCAAAGAGAAGCCCACCACAAAGAAGTCTCAGAACGATGGAGACTGCCCAGCCCACAGCACCCCTGCTGCGGGGGCACAGCCATCAGTGCTCTCAGGGATGCTCTGCCTGAATTCTTTTTAATGCAAACACAAAGCTCGAGATACCCATGAGGGGGGCAAAACATCTCTGAATTAACACTTTGGCGTTTATAGGCAGGCTTTATCTTTATTCTTTTTATCTCTTTCTTAAATGGAAATGACCTATGCTGCTGACACCACGGCAGAGCATCCCTCTCCCAGCCAGCAGTGGGGAAAGACTGCTCGGGCAGCCAAGGGGCAGAGCGCTGCAGGCCTGGGCAGTGTGTCTCAGGGCAACCAATCAAAGCCAAGGTGGCCTCCGAGCAGCACCTCGGAGCCTCTGCTTCCCCTTTGCCCTTCCACCTGGGGGGAAACTGAGGAATAGGCAGAGGGAGCTACTTTTACATTGATTCGCAGCCCCCAATTTAACATCCAGCAGGGTCCAGCAGGGATAGTGATAGCATATGACGAGTGCTTCGTTTAGAGCTTTTTAAGGCAACTGGCAAATCCTAACCCAGTTTAGGTGGTTAACACAGGATTAGCTAAACCACTCATCACTCCCTGAAGAGCCCCCAGCACCCGCAGCTCTCCTCTTGCCCCCCAGCACCGGTATCATTGGCACAACAAGAGCTGAAGGGGGCGTCACCTAGATGGGCATCACCTTCCGTAGAACCAGAAATTAGTTTATAACACAAAACCTCCCATGGAAGCAGGGAACAGAGGGCTGAACCCTTCTGCCGCCAGCAGCATCTCATCACACCTTCTCCGCTTCACAGCCCTCCTCCTCCTCTGGTCACGTCCCAACTTGCGGGGTGTTCATGGCCAAAACATGCTTTCCCTGCGGCCGTGGGGCCACGCTTTGGAGAAAAGCCCCGATGTGCTACATGCTGGGCCTGGAAAAACCCAAAGAAAAGCCTTGCAAAAGGTAAATCAGGGTAAATCACCTCTCCCTCCCTGCACTAGCACAAACTGAGGAGCCAGTGCGCCCCGGGGGCACTGGGATGCACTGGGCTTCCCTTGGTGGGTTTTCACTCCGGTTTGGGGTGTGGGCATGGCCAGCACTGATGGCAAGGGGAAAATAAATACAACTTTCAAAATGCAGAGGGATTTGAAACCTGCTCACCAGGCTGGGCTCCCCCTGCCTGCAGTCCTGGCTCCTTTAATTCCACCAGCCAGAGGACAGGTTTACACAGGGAAATTAGTTCCACATGCGATTAAATAGCTGTGTCCCTGCGGCTCCTCGGGTCAGTGGCTGCTTTGCAGCAGGGAAAGGCTTCCCCTCATCCAAACCCCTTTCCCTGCACTTCCTGGGGCTGCCCATGGTGCCAGGTCCCAGTGCCAGCTGGGGACAGGAGAGGGGGTTTGGGGGATACCCCATCACCAGACGCAGAGGGCAGAGGTGTGCGTGGGGCTGCAAAACACTGCAAGGAACCCCAGTGCTCCCACCACTGCCCTGGACAGGAGGGCTGGTGGCTACCTTCCCCCCAGGCCTGGCTTCTTGCCCAGGGAGTGGGAGATCAGAGTCCAGGCAGAGGACTCTGCTCATATAAAGAGGAAAGAAAAGTAATTGCCCAGGGATGCAAGCCTGGGAGATGTGGGCTGGCCAGACTGGGGGTGGTGACCTCCAACGGCATCTCCCTCACCTTTCCCACCTCTGCCAGGTTCTTGCTCCCTTGGAGGAGGACAGGCAGATGGATAACACAGCTTTCAACTTGAGGTGCCCTAAAGATGGTGAGAGAGGCAGCTGGTGGGGGGCAGGTCCCACTGCGGTCATGTTTCCATGGGCTGGGGCCACCACTAGGCACTGTCCCCAGGGCTTTGCAGCAGGAGCACAGTCCTTCCAGCTGAACCCGTGTGACCACATGAGTCACCATCCTCCTTCTCTGCTACCCCATGACCTTGACCATGGCCCTTGAGACTTCAGCTGCTTTCTCCACCCTTCCTCTATGGGCTACAAGCACTTCCAGGCCACAGCTATCTTTAGCAAGCATCTACACAACATCCAGCCCAGGGAAATGTGGTTTCATCTGAGGTTTCTAGGCGTTACCGCAATGGGGACAACACACTCCCCCTCTCCGAGCAGCCCAGGATTGCATCCAGCCCCACAGCCATCTCCAGCTTCAGTTACACACAGCTCATCATCTACCACACACACAGAATCATAGAATCATTTGGTTGGAAGAGACCCTTGGGATCATCAAGTCCAACCATCAACCACACTCTACAAAGTTCTCTCCTACACCAGATCCCTCAACACCACATCTAATCTACTCTTGAACACAGTCAGGGATGGGGACTCCACCACCTCCCTGGTCAGCCCATTCCAGGGTCTGACCACTCTTTCTGGGAGGAATTTTTTCCTAATGTCCAGCCTAACCCTACCCTGCTGCAGCTTGAAGCCATTCCCTCTCCTTTTATCACTAATTACCCGTGAGAAGAGACCAGCTCCAGCCTCTAAAATGTCCTTTCAAGCAGCTGCAGAGCGTGATGAGGTCTCCCCTCAGCCCCCTCTTCCGCAAACTAAATGGCCCCAAACTGTTTAGTTTGCAGAACACACACACACAGGGGATCTGTGGTGGATCTCCCCAGATAGTCAAATTTAAACTGCCACTAAACAAGACCTTTGATTAGCGGCCACGAAGCCCATTCACAGTGACAGCATGTCAGGTCAATGTTCACTCCTAAAATCAAGCGTCTGCCTCGGGGAAGGGGCTTTGGGTTGTGGGGGTTGTTTGTTTTATTATTTTTAGTTGAGGGCTAGTTAATAAACCAGGTTACTTGGGTGCTCCATCGGGTCAGCCATAGAGCCTGCCCAGAACTAAGAGCAACGACCATCGGGTGGTGGTGCCCAAAAAGGCGGGTTTACAAAAGCCTGGGCAAGCTGATGGAATCCTCACCCACGTGTGTTGTGTGTCCCCAGAGCTCAGTCTTCGGGCAGCCTGCCCCTCAAATCAGCCGCCAAAAAAAAGGGTCAAAACACCAAAATGACGCTGCTTTTTCACTGGGAGACTTGTCTGAACAGCTTTTTTTCCACCCGCCCCCCTCCCGCCTGCCCTCATCCAGCACCCCAGAGTTAATGTGTGTCAGTGGCGCTGTGGAAAATACAGAAAGAAAATAAAGAAAGAGCTAATACAGCTGACAGTATTTTTAGTGTCAACAGAAGCTGGTTGCTGGTGTTGGGCAATGCCTGCCTGTCTCACCCCGCGCAGGGACTGATCCCAAAGGGACACACACCTCTCCTCCGGGGACTCAGCACCAGCCAGATATAAAATCCCAGAGCTCCAGACCCAAGGCAAGAGCCAAAAAGCTGGTTCCTGGGTTCACATGCACACATCTCCTCGCGATGCCAAAGAGGCCGTCCCACCACCCGTGGGAACAGACCCCACCGTGGGGATGCACCCTGGGACCCCCATCCCAGGGACGTCCTCCCTGGCCACAGACAAGTTTGAGATGTGTCCAGCCCCATCCTTCTGCCGTCTGCGGCCACCCTCCACCTCGCTTTAACGCAATAGAAACCAAGGCCGCCTTTGCCCTGCCGGGTTTGGCCTCCCACTCGATTTCACACACACACACACACACACACACACACACACACACATATCGCTGTGTGGGAGGTCGCCCATCTCGCAGCCACACTCACACCCCCAGCCCTACAACCCAGACAACTGACCCAGTTTTCCTCTTTTTAAACACCCAGAGGTCATCTCCGTCTGCAGCAAACCCCACCAGGCAGGGAAGAGAAACACAGAGTGCTCTCTGTTCGCACCAGTGCCCCAAGCTTTCCTCCAAATTTTGCCCTGAGCTGTCTCTTCTAAATGCCTGAGAATCCTCATCTCCCTCATCCCTGAAGGCTCTAAAATGCTGCTGAAGAGAAGAAGACAAGGAGATCCTGTGCCACTCCTGGGTAGAAGAAGAGAAGCCAAGGAGACCCTGTGCCACTCCTGGGTGCATATGTGTCGGAGTGGGGAAGAATGGCTCAGGACGTGTGTGAGCTCCACCTCCTTCTCCCTCCCAACAAGGAGAATATCACCTGCAGCTCCCCAGGGTGTTCCTTGGCTCGCTCCACGCAGCGAGGTGTCACCCATGGCCCAGCTTTGCCCGCTGCCAGGTGACTCACTGCTGGAGCTCCCTCCCAGTTAACCCAGTCACTCCGGAAGCGCCTCCTTCCCCTCCCCTCCCAGCCTTCAAACATTGCCCCATCTGCCTTTCTGCCCAGTTTTCCTTCCCAGTAGACCTGACCACACTCAGATTTTTCTAGTCTGTGGCAAACAAACCCTGATGCTTCCAGGCACATCTTCCCATACCCAAGACAACCACTAAATTAAAAAAAAATTAAAAATGAAGTGAAAAACTCTACACTCTCCACCCCCAAGAATCACCTTTTTAGTAAGGTCACTTATAAGCAACGCCCCAGTTGACCAAACTTCTGATTTTTCACAGCTTATGCCAGCAGAAAAATGCAGCACTGAAACAAGGGAAGGATATCCACAGAGGGCTTGGGTGTTCGGAAAGAAAAATAACATATAAAATAATTACAAAGAGCGTGTTCCTGCAGAACAGCTCGGTTCTGACTCAGCCCCAGCCCCAGCCCTGGCAGGAAAAGGCAGGAGCTCCACACACACCGAGCCTGGACCAAACCCTCAAAGACAAGGCAGCGGGAGCAGCCGGAGCCCATCACGCCCGGAGATGGGTTGGGGGCTCTGGGAACACCTTCACTGCTGATTTTCTGGTGGCAGCAGGAGAAGGGAGACCAGGAAGGCTGGAAGTCTTCCAGTATCTGAAGGAAGCCTACAGGAGAGCTGGAGAGTTTCAGTTCCAACCCCCCTGTCCTGGGTAACTGGAAGAGGGGAGATTTAGATTAGATACCAGAAAGAAATTCTTTCCTGTGAGGGTGGTGAGACCTTGGCACAGGTTGCCCAAAGAAGTTCTGGAACCCTCTTCCCTGGCAGTGTTCAAGGCCAGGTTGGATGGGGCTTTGAGCAACCTGGTCTGGTGGGAGGTGTCCCTGCACAGGCCAGGGGGGTTGGAACCGGATGATCTTTAAGGGCCCTTCTAACTCAAACCATTCTATGATTCAATGATAAGTCACTACAGTGGGGATTTTGGGGGGGGTCTCCTCAAAGGAGAAATGGAAAAGAAATTAAGAAGCCCTTCACTGTGCAAGAACTCAAAGCATCAGCTAGGACGACTTTCTTGACCCAGGAAAGGAGTGGAGGAGCAGGGTGAAGCGCCAGGTGAGGCAGGAGCTGACACTGCCGTCGGGCTGCGGCGCCTTCTTTCAGGATGGCAAGGGCAGAGCACAACCTTCTGCTTGCCTCTGGTGTAATGAGCATCCCTTTGGAAAACAAACCTCGCCAAAGCGCCTCCCGCTGCCCTCTCAAGCTCCAGCAGCCCCATCTGATCAGGACTGATGGATGCAGCGGGCACTAGAGGAGAGGTTCTGCTTCCACAAACCCAGAAACGCGAGTTAACTCCCTCAGGGGCTGCCAGGGCTTTTGCCACAGCCAGGGATGTTTTTATAACTCAGATCTTGAACAAGAGGAAGAACACTCTCCATAAATTTTTACAAGGCCAGCTTCCTTCCTGATTTTTTCTTTCCTTTTTCTCTTGTGTTTTGTTTTTTTAAAAACCCAGAACCCCAGCACCAGATGATGAGACCCGTTCTTGCCCCCATCTGCATCCCGAATCCCGTGACATCCCCAAGGTCCCAATGCCACGCACGGGGTGACTCGCCGAAATGCTGCTGTACTTACTCATCACAGTGGGAGCTGCGGGAGCCAGGGGGGCTGCAGCCACAGGGACGGCATCGCTGGCCACTCGGCTCCCAGTAGTAGCCCTGGGTGCAGTTCTCGCAGTGCAGCCCGGCGTAGCCTTCCAGGCAGGGGCACTGCCCCGTCACCCCGTCACATCGGGCGCTGGCAAGGCTCCCCGGGGCGCTGCAGTTGCACAGGTCTCCTGCAAAGGGAAAGAGAAGCTGAAAGCTTTCTGCTGGGGACAAGGCACTGAGGAAGAGCCTGAGCGGGGTCAGCATCACCCATCAGTACAGCTGCCCACCCTCTGCTTGCCCCAGGTGAGACACAACATCGCCCCGAGGATGATGTTCACTTGAAAAAGTGGAGAAGGTAAGATATAACGTTGGGAACACCCTGGGGTTCACATTTCAAATCTCTTTCCAAAAGGGAGATAGAAGATTACAGGTATAGCTACTTGAATACATATATACGTAGCTCTGCATAGATGGGTTGGGTGGGAAAGGACCTTGAAGATCATCAAGTTCCAACTCCCTTGCCATGGGAAGGGACACCTCCCACCAGACCAGGTTGCTCCAAGCCCCTTCCAACCTGGCTTTGAACCCCTCCAGGGATGGGGCAGCCACAGCTTCTCTGGCAACCTGGGCCAGGCTCTCACCACCCTCAGAGTGAGGAATTTCTAAAACCTAACCTAAATCTACACTTTTCAAGCGTAAAGCCATTAGCCCTTGGCCTATCGCTATGTTCCCTGATCAAAATTCCCTCCCCACCTCTCCTACAGGGCCCCTTTAGGGACTCTAAGGTCTCCCCGGAGCCTTCTCTTCTCCAGGCTGAACACTCCCAACTCTCTCAACCTGTCCTCCCAGCAGAGGGGCTCCAGCCCTCCCAGCATCTTTGTGGCCTCCTCTGGACCCCCTCCAACAGCTTCATGTCCTTCCTGTGCTGAGGACATGCATAAGCAACAGGTGGAAAAATGACTAATCAGGACAACACAGGGCACACACATCACACCTACATGATGAACCAGCACCAGCATCTCCCACTCCTGGAGAGCAGATACAGAACTCCCCAAGCAGGAGGTGGAGGAGCTTTGGGCCAGAGGCACAGGTCCCCACTGCCACTGCCCAGCCTCCCCAAAAATCTGTCCCCAGGGGAGCACTGAGCACATTAACTCAGCTTTAAACACCGGTGTGGCAGAGCTGGGGCGGGACGGAGACCTCGTGGCCACCACCCTTTGCCACCTCAACCCCAAGGGGCCACCTTTAGCCCCATGGTGAGCGGGGTCATCTCTGTGGACCCACACATGTGCTTTGGGGACACTCCTTATTTACAGGAGCTACAGAAAGCATGCACCACACAGCTGCTTTTTTAAGAGGAGCAAATCTTCTGATGACATGTTGAATTCCCAGTCTCCCCCTGTGCATTATTTATCATAATGATTTAAGGCACCAAATGCAGCAAAGAGAACAACCTCTCCCCGGCAATTTGCTTCTGCCAAGAGCTCCGTCTCCGCTTCTTCATTGCAAAATATTTAGTGCCTTAATAATTTAAAGTCTCCTACTGCCAAGGGTGAATTATAAACACGGATTATTTGCAGAAATGGTGTATAAAGCATCAGGGGTTTTACGCAACCGCTGGTATTTGTTATTCCCTGAGAAAAGCCAGTATTCTGGGCACTTTGTGGTGAGGAGAGAGGCCCGGTCCCTTCAAAAAGACCTGACACTAATGCTTTACGTCAGCACAGTTGTTTGTTTATAACATTGATATTGCCCCAATCCAACAGGAAGGTGGTGGCAGCAACTTCAGCAGGTGCCCGGATCAAACCCCACTTAAAGACCAGCGACACAATAAAGGTTAATTCATGAATATGTGAGTAACCTGCTGAAATCACACCCCACTGAGGACCTCAGAGCAGCTTTGGAAACAGAAGCCACGAGGTCTCCCCATCAGAGTAGCACTGGAAAGGCTCCCCAGCGTCCATCCTTCTCGCCTTGGGTGCCTTCACCAGCAGAAAGGGAAGGTGGGTTATACAGCCCTTTGCCAAACACATTAGATGAACATAAAACCTCAATTACAGATAGACTTTTCAAGTAACACTAGGAGCCAAGTGAGAGGAATGATCCCCCTCTCCCCCACAGGGACAGTGTGAAGCCACAGGACCTCTCCAACCAACTGCCCCTGGATGTCAAAGCTCCTGGTGCTTCTTCTTTTCATCTGTTTTCTTCCAAAGCACAAAGAAAAATGAGTCATTTGGCTCTGTTCTTCCATCAATACATGCAGAGGATCCCCACAGAAGTAATTTGGTACCCGTACACCTGTGAAATTGCACCTAAATTTTCTTCTATCTAAACTAGCAAACAGGACAAACACCTGAAGATCTGCAATTATACACTTCAACAGCCACTTCACGTAACGAAACAAATTCCCATCTCATTTATCTGAGCACAACCTTATTGATTCGGTCACTTGGGCTTCTCCCAGCCAACGGGAGCCACCAAAACTTGTTGAGCAAAAGTGCTGTGGAGTTTGTCAAACACATCAAAACAAATTTCCCTTTCAAAGCTCATTACCTCCAGTGCCATTAGACCTGCTAGACCTGACAAAGATGAGAAAACATGCATTGTATGGGTTCTCATGGTGGTGGGACATGCTGAGAGGGCAGGCCCAGGAGGTTAGCTCAGCCTCTGTGGCCAAGTTCAATAGCACTGTGGATGCCACCAGCTCCCTCAGGAGAGTGAGAAATGCTGCAATAACCCAAAATAAGCCAGGCATAAAGGAGCTTTTTGTTGTCAGGCTGGCAGAGCAGCAGCGGCAGCTGCCTCAGCAGCGATAGGGGAGGCCGGTGGTGCTGCCAGCAGGGGTGCGGAGCAGAGCCCCTCTGCTGCAGAACCCATGGGCAAGCTGAGAATTTGCACCTGAGAAAGCACAACAGGGCAGGTACAGAAGACATCTCCCAAAAGGGTTGTGTCCTTAAGGGCCCTGCCTCCCCTAGACCACCCCAGAGGTTCTTGGGCAATGACGGTGGCCCACTTTGGGGGAGCAGCATCACACATGGTCCCCCACCACCATCCCCAAGACACCCACCCCAGCTCACGCATCCACCTGGCTGATGCATCCCAAACATGTCCTACAGCCCCTTTGGTTGGGCAGCGGAGAAGAACCAGTCAGCAGCATGAAAATTCATTGCCTGGCGCAGCATCAGGGTTTGACATGATGATCTACCAGACTATGAAAACCCGAGGCTTAATTTACACTTTGCTGTCCCAATGGCAGCCAGATTCAAAAAGGGGAAAACAGTCCACAGCCAGAACAGGAAGTGATAACAAACCTCTGCCTTAGACTCTAAGAAGACGGCGAAGATGATGAGTTCAGAAGAAGATCAGGGAACATCATCCTGGCTCTTGGCCAGCGCCTGGGTTTTTGGAGCCTTTTATTCAGTTTTCCAAAACAAGTGTTCTGCTTTTGAAGGTAACCTTCAAAAACACCTGATCGAGAGCTTTTGCAGAGGCATAGGAATAATGAAGGGTGGATAAATCTCAGAGCTGCCTCATGTCAGGATGTTCAGCTGGGGTTGGAGGTGTTGTGTTGAGGGTGGGATAACACCATCGGCCATGGGAGCCAAGGGCAAAGACCTCTCAGGGATGGGCCACCCTGCTCCAACTCCCGGCTCTCACCGACCTTCTGTAGTTACTCACTCCTGCTCTGCCTCAGTTTCCCCATCCACAGAGTGCTCACCCATCCCCCAGTGCCTCCCACCCCTGTTCATCCCTGCCTCCCCTCCCCATTTCTACAACATCCAGGTTTCCCTTCTGTCCCTACAAAGCCCCATACGGCAGCTCACAGCACCGGGCTATCGGTGACAAAAGCAACCACCTTTCCTCCGGAAGGTGTTGATAGGTTTTAATTAACAGCCCAATGATATTTCAAGATCCCAGAATAGAGGCACTGTAAGAGCCTGTATCACTGTCATGTGTTACTCCTTCAAGGGAAAAAAAAAACAAAAAACACACACCACTCCCTTCAGCAGCAGCACTTTAACCTTGACTGTTTCTGGCTCAGAGGCAGGTGGTGTTAGAGTAAAGGTGTACAGCTGGGTGCAGGGAAGGACAGCTGGCTGCATGGCAGATGGGGGTTTCCTGTGCCACCTCAGTTAGCTGCATGGTGAGGAATTATTACAAACAAATCAGAGGTTACTAATAAGCTGGAGAACAGTTATTTCTCATTTTTCTGTTATTGGATATGTGCCCCATCTGTAACCAACACAACCAAGAACATTCTGGGTCTGTAGGACCTAGGGACTGTGATGCCAGTAGCCAAGAGCTCCCTCAAGCTCAATGGTGCACATCATCAGCCCTCCCCCCTCCCAC
>VZTM01038017.1:42410-64747 GCA_013400555.1 Jacana jacana
CCCCCTAGGCAGGGATCATTCTCCAAACCCCACCCCACGCCAAGCCCTCCCCTGCAAACCCCAGCACCCTGCCAGCCTAAGCCAGGTCCAGCATGACACCGCAGCCCTTCATCCCTTCCTAATACTTCAGTGAGGCTCATTCCGGTGTGAAAATCGTTTCCCAAATTACTTTTTCCCATCCTTCCAGACTTGCAAGGTTTTAAGTCTTCACACACATTTTAAACATGATTCCTTTCTCCCATCCGAGCCACTAATAATAATAAATGAATCATTTATAAGTGGGTGAAATATTTACAAAGGGTAAAAGAAGAAATGGCTACGAAACACAGGAAGGTGTCCACAGGAAACACTGTTTGCTGGGGACATCCCAAAACGGTGCAAATCCTGAAGGAAATCACCCACTCACTGGGAGCCGACACGGAAAAGCCAAGAGGTGCAGTTTTTGTTGGAAGAGCGTGCCGCTGAAAGAGCAAGCTGTGACGTCCCAGGGATGCTATTTATTGTCCTCCTTCAAACCCATCTCCAGGGAGACAGCCATTTTCTAAGTCTCTGGACCACAAGGTGGGAAAATAAGAATAATAACATATACATAACCTGGAGGCACCGTTAGGTTTCGGGGTGCTTCTGCATTCACTGCACGTGGCAGCATCCCATCCCTGGCAAGGCTCTGCTTTGGTATTAATTTAGCAGCTGTCCCCCCCAACTCCTCCCTTACTTTATTCCCACATTTGAGCCCTACATTTTCCCCCTTTTCCCTCATTTCCCCTTCTCAACCCCTCTCCAGGCACCGTTTCTGACAACACAGGAATAAAGGGATCAGGCAGCAGGTTTAAAAATCTATCCAAGGCCATTTCCTTTCCCCTTGTAATTAAATTGTGGAACTCATTGTCAGGGGATGTTCTGGGAGCCAGAAATAACTTTGGCTTCAAAGGAGGACTGGAAAAGCTCAGGGAGGACAGGTCCGCTAGTAGCTGTTAAATGCAGGGATCTGGAGGAAGCATCCTGATGGGAAAGAGCCTGAAACGTTGGCTGCAAAAGGTAAGGGTTATGCCTTGTCCTCTTGGCATCTTCTGGTCAGTGGTGGATGGGTAAAGCTTTGGTCTGACCCAGCCTGGCGGCTTCATTCTGTCCCAGTTTCCACTGCCCAGGGACAGCTGCAGCTCCAGTCCTCCCACAAACACACAAACCCCATTTAAACAGCTTGACATGGTCATTCCCACTGGGATTTTTTTCCTTATTACAGCCAAAGACACAGCTGTGCTGCACCACCGCTCCTTCCCCCTCACCTCTCAACAGGCGAGTTCCCTGAGCCCCCAGCAGATATTTCATCCCCTCAGTACAATCCACCAGTGGGCTGAACCTCCCCCAGCAAACTGGAGGAAGGCCAGGACGGTGCCGTCCCAGCACGGGATACTTGAGAACGAGAGCATCTGTGAGCACCACCACAGGCTGACGACAGTCAAACGAGAAGGTCCTATTCATCCCAGCCCTGGCACAACAATATACTGAGCTCCAGCCTGTCCCTTCCCCAGTTGTGATGCCACCACCTCCATGTAGTCACCTCTTGCCCTGGACTGGCTTTTGCATTCAGCTCCATTGCTCCTCACCTGGTAGATGGGTGCTACCAAGCCAGATGCCTTGACCACAAGAGATTTTATTCCAGTGTACGGATGTCTTTGACTCCAGCCTTTGCAGGCAACGTGCCCTCACATGCCTTGCAGCATGGGGGGGACGGGGCTGGTCCAGCCCTCCTGCAGTGAGCGGAGGAACATCTGCCATGGGCTAAGAGCTCACCGGATATGAGCTGATGCTCTGTACCTCCTTAAAGAGAGGTGTGCTGCCAAGTCCTAGGCTCCATTGGCATCTAGACAGCGCTCAGCACAAAATAATAGTCGATTTCTGCATTACAAAGGTGCATTAAAGTGCTCAGCCGTGTAATTGACTCCCACTTGAGGCTACAACGCAGAGCCAGCATGGTAGGAAGAGGATCCTCTGCCTTACTCCTCTCCCCCAAAATATATATAGATATGGAAGTGTCTTCTGTTGTTTCGCATCCATTTTATTAGGGAGTGCGTGAGATTCAGGGCACTTATGGACTCCATCAAGCTCAGGGCACTGCAGAGCTGGGCGTGCTTCTGGCAAAGAGAACAGCATCGCCCCCATTAATGCTGTTAAGAGCTCTACACGAGTCACTTGTGTTGTTCCATAAAAGGACTGTATGGGTCAACAAGGGGAAAAGACAGGGATTTCTCCATGCTTATACACCACTTGTAATATCGTTAAAAGATTACACATTTTTGTTGAGGAAAATTAAATCAGATTAAACCTCCCTCATCCCTTGGAGAGAAGTACAAAGCCAAGGTACCAACTCTGGGGGTCACCAAGGGCCACACGAGCACTTTTCACCAGCTTGAGGCAGCCAGATTTGGAGTTTCAGCCAAACTCCAGCTCAGCCCAGACCACGTCCCCCCATTTTGCCTTTGTTATCCCTTTTCCAAGGGCTGCGGCATCGCTCCCCGCTCCGGTCACAGTCCCCCGACCCCACCAGCTGTGACAAAGCCACCACTCCGCTGCTCTGGCCAAACAACGCCGGGACTCTTGGACAAACACAAAGGCTGCTTACTCCTAGGATTAGCTGGTTTTTGTATTCCTTTTCTGCACCTGTAATGGAGCATACAGGCATTTGGTTTCCGGGGAGTTCCATGCAGTGCAAGTACTGAGCAATGTTGTTGTTTTCCCCGTCCTTTTTGCTGCTGAACAAGTTACCAGCCTGCATGGTAGAGCTTTGAAACCCTTACCCAGTAAATGTGCATCAAAGGAAGCAGCCTCACAGGTGTAAAGCTGTCTGGGGAGACTAAAGGATCAAACCCTGTAAACATTAGCAAAAAGTAAAATACAGATTCCCATTAACCTCCCATTAACCACTCCAGTGCTGGGAGACCCCCAGCTCCCAGTACCACCGGGGCAAAGCACCCACAGTGCTCCCAGCCACGAGAGAAGGAAGAGCCGGGAGAAGCGGGTCCAGGAGTTATTAGTTATTAAGAACCAGGTTATAAGGCAGGCAGGCTGTGCAGGAGGGATTACCCAGCTGCAGCTCGGGAATTACTCCTCTAGAACAATAAATTTCCATGCACAGACAAAGCCTCTGGGTCTCTCCTAAGCAAACTGCACGTAAAGAAGAACGTGGCCCTAAAATGTTTATGATTCGAGAAGCGACAGTAACTTCAGACAGATCAAATAAACACTTGGGGATTAAAACCTCAACACTTGAAAAATGGATCCAAGCCTTTTAATTAATTTGAAAATAGCTTTGTTGGCATTTTACTTTAGTTGGTTAGATTGTCCACTAATATTTCCACAAGCATCTGCAACTGTATAAATATTCTGGGTTTCTGTTTGAAAACCTCCCTGTTTTTTTACCACCCAGTGCGTGACACGGCCAGCCCAGCTCGGGGTTTAGGGATAAACAGGATGAAATGGTCTTTGGCAAAGAAAAAAAAACAAACCCTCCACACCAGCCACCCCAGCATCCCTGGCAGCTCATCCCCTTCCCCACAGACGGTGCTTTCTGCAGCACCTCTCAGGGAACCTAAACCCTTCCGTTGGCAAAATGCTTGAGTTGGAAGATCAAGACCCCTCAGGTGGGATGGGGCTGGGAATTTATTAGCAGGCTTCAATTTTACTATCTATTGACCATGTCCTGGCAGAGAAAAGGATTTAAAAAAAAACCAAAAAACAAAGCACCAAAACAAGCTGCATGAATAATGTGAACTATAATCATCTGTTGAAGTCTCCATGTGCTCAGATCCCTGCAAAAAGTAATTAAAATCACAAACTTTGCTGGGCACTTTTGGGAATTGTGGCTAATGAACGACGGCGCTAATTTATACTGGAGCTGTACAGGCGCTATGGAGAAAAGCCCTGAGCAGGAATCGTCTTTTCAACCACTTGTATTTGGGCTATAAAGTTGTGTTGCATGAATAACCAGCAAGAAAACCAGGGTTAGGGGATAAACACACACACACACACCCCACCCCCTGGCTTTTATCCCTCCCCACCCTTCCCAGTGAGGCTCCCAGTACCCAGGGCAAGGGAAGGGTCAGGGTTCTGCTCCTCCGGCCCAGCTCCAGGAAAAGCCCAAGTTACTTTGCCTTCACCGCTGCCGCTTTGCTATTTAGGGAACGCAGCTGCAATGCAGACATCCCCAGAACAGACCCTGCAGGGCAGGATTCAGGTTTACTAATTGGATATGACAGGAAAGCTCTGCCCTCACCACTCAGGGGTCCGGAAAGCCATGGGTCTGCAAGGTCATCCAGGAGAGCATCTCCCAAGCCACCAAACCCACCCATTTGGAGATGACAGCAATGGCCAGCTCTCGCTTCAGGGGGTTTGCTCCCACTGCTATCATCTTATCAAGGAGAAGTCCCTCAGCTCCTTAATTTTGGGCCTGTGTCTGGAGCAAAAGAAACCCCCCAGGTATATTTGCGTCTGAAGCAGAGCAGTAATGCAGGAGCTGAGATGCTACCATGACATTAGATCTTTAATCAGAAGGTTAATAAGCCCTTCTTAAGCCTACAGCTTTCCATATTAAAAGAATTAATCTCTTTTCTTTCCCTCGACACTGGTACAAATCAGTTAAAGCCCCACATAGTGCTCATGCTGAGATAAAACAGGCAGGTGACACCTGTCCAGGCTCAGAGCCACGCAGAAGCAGCTTCACCCTGGTCTTGGGGACATCCCCAATTCCCTCCTCAGTTTTCAAAAGCCAGAATTTTTAAGGTGCCTTTCCACAGGGAACATCCAAACCTCTCAAGAGCTGGCTCTGCACAGATATGTCGACATGATGCGATGTCCCAGGGCGGGGGGAGACAGTGCCACATCACCTTCAGCAGAACAGAGCAAAGGACCTGTGCATCCTGCTCACTCAGCACAAGCTGTAGCATCCTCTGGGTGACAACACAGCCAGGGCAAGGTCAGGCAGTGGTACAGAATCACAGAATATCAGGGATTGGAAGGGACCTTGAAAGATCATCTAGTCCAATCCCCCTGCCGGAGCAGGCACACCTAGAGCAGGTCACACAGGAATGCCTCCAAGCTGGTTTTGAATGCCTCCAGAGAAGGAGACTCCACAACCTCCCTGGGCAGCCCCTTCCAGTGTTCCCTTACCCTCACCATAAAGTTTTCTCTCATATTTAAGTGGAACCTCCTATGTTCTAGCTTGCATCCATTACCCCTTGTCCTATCATTGGATGTTACTGAGAAGAGCCTGGCTCCATCCTCCTGACACTCACCCTGTACAGATTTGTAAACGTTAATAAGGTCACCCCTCAGTCTCCTCTTCTCCAAGCTCAAGAGACCCAACTCCCTCAGCCTTTCCTTGTGTGGGAGATGCTCCACTCCACTCCCTTGGTATCTATCATCTTGGTAGCCCTGCCCTGGACTCTCTGAAGCAGTTCCCTGTCCCAGAACTGGACACAATATTCCAGATGAGGTCTCACCAGGGTAGAGTAGAGGGGGAGGAGAACTTCTTGCGACCTACTAACCACCCCCCTTCTCATACAGCCCAGGATGCCATTGGCCTTCTTGGCCATGAGGGCACAGTGCTGGCTCATGGCCATCCTGCTGTCCACCAGGATCCCCAGGTCCCTTTCCCCTACGCTGCTCTCCAACAGGTCATTTCCAGACCTATACTGGTACCTGGGGTTGTTCTTGCCCAGATGCAAGACTGTACACTTGTCCTTGTTATATTTCATTAAATTTCTCCCCACGCAACTCTCCAGTCATTCAGGGAGGGAGTACAGGACACCTCGGTTCACTCCATCTCCTTTCTCAGGTGTTAGCTAGACCAATCCATGGGTTTTGGTTAGAGACCTGCTGGAATGGGCTCACCCACCACTAGACAACTGGGGTAAACTGGGTGGCTCCTCCAGGATTGCAACTGGTGCTGCTGGAAGGTGAGCCGTGGGGGATAAAGCAGCTGAACAGCCAACTGGAAAGAAATATAAAAGCAGAAAGTGGGATGTAAAAATGCAAAAGCCAAAGCCAGCAGGCTGGCAGTAAGGGGGAAAGGGAAACCAGTTCTGCAACACCCAAAGTCCACCAGTATAAAGATAACTCTGCACGAAACCGTCTGGTGGATGCCCAGCCAGAAAAGCCAGAAAGCTCAGCTCATCAGCTGGCACAGCACAGCACAGCAGCTCTGGCACCCTGCTCACCGCTGGAACCATCAGACCCCACTGAAAGCCCCACCACACTACTGGGTCTGTAGCTTCGCCCTTGAGCCAACCTCTTCTGGCACCAATTTGGGACTGATGCACATGCTGTTGATGTTGGAACAAACCTGTGCAGGTGTCCTCAGCCAAGGCTCCCAAGGGCTCTGCCTTATTAAAAGCATCTTAACAAGTCCCCAACCATCAGCTGCCCACCCTGGATTGTCGGGGCAGGCACCGGTCTCATTCCACAGCTCCTGCCAAGAAGCAAGGACCTCCAGCAGAGGACAGAGAACAGGCAGCAGTAACTTCTGAAACCATCACAGCTGGTCTAGCCTTAAAATACTCCTGTAGAGGAGAGGACTCTTCTACTGCCAAGAGCCATCAATGAAGGTCAACCTTCAGGCAGGCAGCCACACAGGACCCAGAATACATGAGTTTTGACCATTTGAGCAGCAATATAGAAAATATGAAGGCTGCATTCTCCATCTTTGCTCCATTATGGAATGTCAAGGCTTGCCCAGGAGACATGGTACAGAGACATAGGGGTAAAGAGCCCAGTCCATGACCCAAAACACAAATCCTGGCCTGGCTTTATCACCTTCGGGTTACCAGCTCTGACCATCACCTGGTGACTATGAGGACGCATTAAGGCAGCATCACAGTGGGCAGAGAGCTGCACTCCGGGAAGTTAAACAATACAAATGATTTCTCCTTGCTTGAATTAAAAAATTGAAACTTCCTTGCAAGGAAATTCCAATTAAATGCAGATTACAGGCACCAGACCTGGCATATATGGCAATTAAGGCAGGCATCACCTGCGCTCTCCTGCTGCAAGACAAGAAGCAAGGTCAGATCCTGAGCCCCACCTTGAGGTACGACCTGCTTCTCTGATGCACCCTGCAGACCACAGGACCAAGCAGATGTGTCTCCAGCATTTATTGCACAGGCACTTTCCTGAAGGACCACAACGCCACCATCTCCACCCAGCTCCTTTAGAGCAGCCCTCCCTCATCTCCATGGCAGGATGGCCGTGGCCATCAATGAGAACACAAGCCAACAAGAACATGAACAACTCTTTAAACCCTTCCAAGACTGCTGAAGGGGCTCCTGCACGTCTTCTCAGCTGGTTTAGCATGAAGTGATGCTCTCTACAGGCACAGGGCAGGGGGCCACCACTCACAACTCCGCACACAGGCAGCAAGAGGCATTTTTACAACTTCTTTTATTGTTTTTCTAAGGAGGAAGATAGGGCAGACTTGCTTTAGAGGGGTTTAGGCTATTTAATGTTTAAACCTGGGGACAAAATCGGGAATGAATGCTTTCATCAGTAGCTCCAGCAGGTGCCCAAGGCAATTCCTTTTAAGATTCAGCTCCTCCACCGATGCAGCAAAGGGACAGACCCATTAACAAAGGCTTCTTTTAGCCACAGCGTTAATAAACGCTTATTGAAAGTGTTAACAAAAAGAAGCTTTACAGACCTAAGCCAAGACTGCCATCCATCTCAGCTCATTGCATTTCTAAGCTTGGAGGTCAAGTGAAGCCCCAACATCACAGGATTCATTCCCAATATGCTTCCCTATTTATTTTTTTTCCGCCACTCTAAACAAACATATTTTAATGCAGACTTTCATTCACCACGAACAGCAAAGTATCTTTCTTCCTCTTTCGTTCCCTTTAAAGGCCATGCAGAGGAAGGGAAAGGGAACTCAAAGTAGAAGAAAACTATTTGATAGTTTGAAGACAGCCAGCACTAGTTCTCTCATTGCTCCTGAGCTCGGTTCCAAGTTTAATAAAGGTGTTTTGTCTCCTTGCTTAATAAGTGGAATTACCATGGCAGAAACACCAGCCAGGGAGAGGGATAGCACGAAGCATGAGTAATCACAACTGGTTTCGGGCAGGTTTTGCCATTTGAGTCCTGTTTCAAGGCTATGACAACATAGCCCCATGGGCCAGTCTGGAGTTACCAGAACTCTTGCCAGACAGGGAGTTGTAAGTTATAACGTGCTGCAAGCAGGGAGAGCTGCCAGGACAGGGCAAGGAAAACACCTTCCGAGCTGGGAAGAGGGGTTTCCCACTCCTTCAGTTTTATTCCCTTATTTTATAGCACAACCTTGTGCCTGCCCAGCTGTGCTTTGCATGGGATGTGGCGATATCTTTACTCCCAGCTCACATGGGGTGACTTAATTCCCCTTTTGAGAACTTGTTTCACCTCTGCTTTCATCCAGCACCAGCCAAGCTGGGTTGCAGATCCTGCAACGAGAGGAAATTTGCTGGCAAATCCACAGAGGAGAAGTTGAGCTCTCAAAGAGGGAACTGATATGGGTCAGGGCACGTCATGGAAAAAAAACTCCTGGCCAGAGAAAGCCATCCCTTATTGCAGAGAGTGGGGAAAACTGCAGCAGATCGTCTCCCGGGGACTCGCTGCCGTGGGAGCAGACAGGGACAGGGAACATCACAGTGCATCTGAGCCACACTCCGGCCCTTTCTCCATCACCTGCAGCCGTGGCATAAGTGTAGAGAGGACAAATCCACGGCGCAGGGGGTTGCTGAGGGCAGCCCCTACCTCCCACTCACCTTTGCTTTAAACCCCTGAGACCTGCAGCCGATTAACGACCTCAATCAGGGCTGCACATCGGCTTTTAATTTCTCTCTCCTTAGTCACGGCACTGCTGCCAAGACTGACGGACGCTGCAGCTCCATCCAGCCCCAGCCATGAGGTATCACCTGTATTTATTCCTAGCAATAGTTCACCTTCAGAAGGAAAACGTTTCCATTAAACAGCACAAGTTCAGCAACCACAAATAAACAGAGACTTAAAGCCTAAGGCCAAGTCTCTGAAACCTTCACGATAAACACTGGGCCATCCCTAGCAGATGAATACAGCCAGGAGCAGCCCTGTCCCACAGAACAGCCAAAGCCTCTTTAAACGGGCAAAGCCCTTGAAAGCATGACACGGAGGCAGCCAGGCAGAAGTGGCTAGGACATCCCTGTCTCACCTACAGCCCAGGCACCCAGCTAAGCCCCAGGCTGAGCCCAAACTCAGCAACAGCAGCACGCTCCATTTTGGGTTGGCAAAAACAAGCCCAATCCCAACTCAAATAGATTCTCAAAACCACAGAGCTTCCTCTGTAGCCGGTGGCTTGGCCAGAAGAGCTCTGTTGACATTTCTACCCTGACCATCTTGCCATTTTTGAGGGCTTTATAATGACTGTTTTGGCATTGCAACATCCCTGCAAAGAGCCAGGAGGAGGAGGAGCTGTGCCTCCTCTTCCACCAGCTCCGCTGCCCGAGAGAAACCCGGCAAAAAGTGCATCCGAGTCCAATCGGTAAAGGGGCATCCCAAAATCCTGCTAAATCCAGGGGAGCTGCAGGTACCTGATACAACAACGCACTGAGAGGCTGGAATTCAATATGGCCAATCGTAGAATCATAGAATCATTTTGGTTCAAAGAGACCCTTGGGATCATCGAGTCCAACCATCTGCCCTACTCTACAAGTTCTCCCCTACACCAGATCCCTCAACACCATATCTAATATTGCACACGCTATTGAATATGTCACCTGATATTAAATATAGAGAGAGAATAAGTGGAATAGGTATCAGTGGGGAAAACCCTACAAGAGGAGATATCTTGCTCATGTATGCACATGACAGCAGGCACAAGGCAGGTCCCTGAGAGGGATGAGAAAGTGATGGGTGGTGGAGCAAAGAGAGGAAAACACCAATTCCCCAAGCCACAAGCTTGAACTCACCATCTACACACCTACTGGAAAGCTTTTAAGGAGTCTGTAAATCAAAAACCAGTGACAGCCATTGCTCCAGGCACCCCCTGACACCAAACTGGGGTGCTGGGGGGAAAGGCACTCCTGAGCAGCATGCCCATGGGGACAATTGCTCCTTCCATCCCACCCCAGAGCTCGCCACCTTCTGCAGGGAAGCACTGTCCGTCGGGTATCAGTCTGTTTCTTGTTTATGTTTCATTTTAAATGGATTAGACATGCACAAAAGCCTCCCTTGGAAAGAAACAACCAAGAGGCAAAAAGGATGGGAAGATCCAACTGCGAGGCGTCAGCACTAATCCACGTCAAAGGGCATGCTGTGGACAACTTCCCGTAAACTTCCAGGAAGATAAAAGAAAAGAAAAAGAAAAAAAGAAAAAAACCACCACCACCACCACCACCAACAACAAAATCACTCAGAATAAAATAGTTAAGCCCAGACAAATGTTTGTCATTCATTATCTGGAGTCAAGCTTGGATTTCTCAACAACACAGCCAAGCCAAAGCAAGCAGGTTAATGATAAAACAACTTTTACAGGGAGCTCCACGCCAGGAATGCAGCCTGCCCTTGAAGGGAGAAAGGCAGGAGGCAGGTGGAGGCTGTGTTTGCTTTTCTCCCATAACAGGTATTTAGTTTTCTACGTCACTTTTGCTTCATCAGAGCCTGCAAACCCTGCTGAGCAGCCTGGCTCCACCTCCCCATCTGCTCCCCGTGCCGGTTCGTCCCACACCCGGGGAATAACACTGTGCGAGACATGGTGATGCCACCCGGCCCGCCAGCTCCCCCTGACCCAAAGCAGGGGACCCCCAGCCCTGCCCTGGGAACATGGCTGGAAAACCCCACAAGACAGATCTTAACAGGACGTGGAAGTCCACAGGGAGGGGAGTGGCAGGAGATGGAAGGGTTATGCTCGCGTCCAAGTCACTCAGGGTGCTTAAAAACAAGGGAAATCCCCCCAAATCCTTCCTCGAGCACTGGGAAATAAAACAAACCACCAACTGACGCCAGCTGGGAAGGGCAGAGCACAAAGGGGCTGGGGAGGCTCTGGGGAAGACATCTCCTGTATTGGCACAAAGTGAGCAACCACCCAGATTGGGCAAGCACCAACAGGTCTCAGGGTGCCCCACTCGATTTTGAGTAACTCTTTTGTTTTGACGAACAACCTGGAGCAGATTCTCCACCTTCTCTGGATATCCTGGGGTTCTAATTGCACCCACCCACCACCCCCCAAGGCTGCAATTTGGGGTAGGAAGGGGTGGAGAGAAACACAACCTCCCCCCCAAAAAACCCAACCTCCACAGGCACTGCGGGCGTTGGGCATGGCACTGTGCCCTCCTCCATCCAGCCACCCCGCCGAGGTGGAGTGTCCCTGCCCCATTACTCATGCATCTGCAAGCCACACATGTTTCAGGGAAGCAACTCACTTCAGAGGAGCAGTATCCGAAAATCCTCCCTGCTCTCTCGGCACCGAACACAGCACATCCCTCCCGATTTGCCCCTCATCACCTCAAATCCCTGGCTCACTGCAGGGCTCGCGTTGGGACATCCCATGTTTGGGGCAGGGAAAAAACACCAAGAAACTGTCTATAATGTTCATATATAATTTATAACACTATACTATAATATATAATACTATAATACTATATATATACACTATATATATAGTATTTAATATATATATAATACTATAATACCGTCTGTAATGTTTTGCTTTGTTCCCCGTGAGGAAAAGCAAGAGTTACAGCCAACAGAAAAAAAAAAAAAAAAAACAGAACCCAAACCCATATAAATAAATATATATTATAATATATATATGTATTTTTACATATATCTTCTTCAAGATAGCGGGCAGGAGGAAAATTATTAAAGTCTTTCATGGAACACGGAGCTTTGAAAGATTTGGAAGGAGGGAACAAACTGTCAAGTTTAAACCATTTGCCATGGAAAAGTCTGATAAAGGAAAAGGGGTCTTTGGCAGATAGATAAATATTTTGCTGATCTTGACAAAAGCCTTGTTCTGAGAAGGGGAATTAAAAAAAAAAAAAAGCTTTGCCTCTTTACAGAGCTGCTCATGAAAGCATCCTCGCAAACCTGCTGTTGCTGGAGCACGATGCACCCAGGGGAGAAGGTGTGTCTGATCACGGGGTTAGGAGACAACCCTTGACTGTACCATGAAAATAAGCAGGTGTTATAAAAGGCAGAGGGGGAAAAAAAAATAAAATTTAATAAATAAATAAAATCATAATAAACTTCCCCCCTCCTTTATTTTGCCCCCGGGGAAGGAAAATGCTGATCCTCCAAGCTCACAGATGGTCCTCCTGGAATGACCTCCTGGTTTCCACCCGGTTGGCCATGTCCGGCAATAAGGAAGGATTTTGAAGGAGGGATGAAGGACGTCAAGCTCCCTCCCTAACAGCAACGCCAGGAGCACCACATGTGCCGTGCATGCCACGGGATGAGCCACGGGATGAAACACCACCGGTCCCTCCCCAGCCATGACCACATCTCCTGCCACCAAGGAGGAAGCTGCAGGTCTAACACACACCTCCCCGGCAATTAAAGTAATTTTCTTAATATCGACCAGTCCCAGCCATCCTGTGACTGGCCACGGAAAATACCAATTATATCCCCTCCAATTTAGGTGAGTTTCTTCCTCACTGGGATGCTGCTGGACCCGAGTCACATCCCAGCTGGACTTCAGCAATCACGTCAGGAAGACTCAAGCATCACCTCAACGCTTGTTCTTCCACCTCATAGCTCCAGAAGGCTTCAAACAACTGCACACAGAGCAATGAATTTAGAGTAATGCGACCAGTGAAACGCTCAAATTAATAGCTATAAAGTATAAAAGCTCCATGTGATAGCAGCAGAGCCGTGCTTGCTCAGGAAAACGAGCTGTGAAAGCTTAAAAACCAGAGCAAGACGAGACCATTGGGAGGGGAGAGGAATAAAAAAAAAAAGGCAACAAAAGAAACAGTCCATTTCAATATCCTTTTCATAAAGAACCAAAATGAACCCAGGAATACAACAGAGAATAATCATTTAGCACAGATCAAACAGCAGAACTAGCACATTAAAAATACATGCAGCATTAATCAGCTGCACAGAGTTATATGCCATCATTTCCATAAATAATACAGGATCAAAGCAGCCTGAGCAGCACTATCAGTTAATACAGTCAGCCAATCAGTCAAAATAGAGTAAAGCTGCCCGAAAACTGTGCAGTGTAATTTGCCAGGAACAAAGCAGATTCATCCGAGAAGTGGCATGACCAGTTAAACTGGTAAAGGTTACCGGCAGCTTCTTAATTATGCCACAAAGTAATGCCACAAAGAGAAAAAAATATAAAAATAAAAGGTTAACATAGCTTCAAATATATATATATGTATTTTTAAAGCTTGTGGAATATCAATGTATGTTGCCTAGTGACAAGCACCCCAAAGAGCCAAGGTGAAGGGAAGAGGTGGAAGGACTAACCCCAACAAGGCCATCCCCAGTGGCACCAGTCCCATCTGGGGGCTGACTGGAGCAGGGGCAAGCCCCAGGAGGGGTCAGACACATCCAGAGCCCCTTCCCTGGAGGCAAAGCAAGGCTGGACGGGCTCCATCCCCCCAGCAGAAATATCCCCACTGCAGAAACCATCCATCCCCTCTGCCCGGGGTGGAGGCACCACCACCAGCAGCATATCCCCATGCATCTGAAAGGCTGCAGAGCCATTTAGCTGCTCATTTTTAAAGCAGGCATGTGGAGCAGCGCGAGCTATAAATAGCGGGTCTGCTTGCCTTGTCATGTTGTCATGTTTCTGGTGGCTCATTTCTAAGGACAGGGGGACAACGGGATTACAAATGGCAGGAAGAGCGACGACGTGGGTTTCTCCTTGGTTTTGTGGCCGAGATGCCTCAAGAGCAAAAAAAGCTTTGAGGTTTTGCCTTTTTTTTTTTTTTTCCTCTTTCCAGGCACAAAGCAAACGCCCATCTTTCATGCTTAGACTCTGAATCAGTTACATTTACAAGGCAAATTTTAATTCATACAGCAGGTGTTCAGAATGAAAAAAAAAAAAACACCAAAAAACCCACCAAAAAACCCCAAACCCCTACTTTAAGCAGCACAAAACCAAGCTAAGGCTTCACATTAGTTTATGCAGCTCCAGGGAGGCTCCTCATTTACTGAAATGGGAGCCGGGTGGGCAGGAAGGAGCAGCAGAGACCCAAAAAATATCTTCCAGAGGGAGGGGAATAAAAGCTTCAAAGGGGGTTGAGCGGAGCCGCTGCCCAGTACGACGCCTTCCCTGGCATCACCACCCCACCGTGTTTTTCGGGTGACAGAGGGCAATAGGAATTTTGCATGGGAAGATGCAGACGAGCATGAGGCAGAGGAGGAATTCAGCCTCCAACAAAAGAGCTGCTTCGGGTGGCTCAAACCGTCACCAGGCGATTAGCGCTCGGCAGCCTGTTTAGATGGTCTATTCTTCCCAGGCAGCAAGGCGCAATCCAGAAACACCACGTGAACCTGGCATCTCACACACACCACCACCACCCCCAGCCCTGCATTCAGTGCCTTTAAGAAATAGCTGCTGAAAGCAAGGGGGACGCAGCCAGGCTGGCCCAGACCTGCTCAGCTGCAGGACCCCAGCCAGATGGGATGGGAGAGGAACTGGACCACTCTTCCAGCATTCCTGGCTCTGTTGAAAAAGGGAGAGGAGCCCCATCAGAAGAGGTGACATCCTCCACCGCTCCACCAGCAGCTGTGGAGGAGCCAGGACCAGCACCGTCAGGAAGTTTCCTACTGAATTAGGAGGAAAAAAAGGTTGGTCCAAAACAATGAGGTTCAATTATTCCAAGTCATAGGATCATAGAACGTGTTGGGTTGGAAGGGACCTTAAAGATCACCCAGTTCCAAACCTCCGGCTCTGGGCAGGGACACCTCCCACCAGACCAGGTTGCTCCTAGCCTCCTCCAACCTGGCCTTGAACATCTCGAGGGATGGGGCAGCCACAGCTTCTCTGGGCAACCTGGGCCAGGGTCTCGCCACCCTCACAGCAAAGAAGTTCTTCCTGACACCTAGTTTAACTCTGCCCTCTTTCAGTTTAAGAGCATCTTGTTCCAAATGCTCCCAAAGCGACAAGCTTCAATCCAATAAGACACCACTCCAGGCAAGCCCTGCTGGGATTTTGGGAGCATTGTCCCCCAGCAGCCCCTCAACTCAACACTGGGGAGGGATGCAGCCCCAAACACAGCAAGGGCACACACTCAAGGCACAGGACCCTCCAGCTTCAGCAGATGCAATGCAAGAACCACCATTTTCTTTCAATCTGACCAACACCAAAAGTCAATATTTTTTTAAAAAAAGCAAATAATTTCCGGTGAAGCAGAAACCCTGGTTTTCAGCCAGTTTAATGAGACTGAACTGCAGCCGGTTCTGCTCTCCTGGGGTGGTGGAGCCACACAACACCCCCCACCAAGGCAGGGCAGATGGCTAGATTGCAATCTAGTCTTTAGCTCATAAAAACATATTAATATCCCCAACCAATTAGAAAGTGCCAGACTCACACACACACACACACACACGGCCCCCCCGGCATGATGCCTCGCCAGGGCAGCCCTGTTGAGCTCAGACAGGCAGCACCAGCCCTGGGGTTTCCAGGGCCTCTGAACCCAACCCAAACCTTTGCTCCAGCCTCCTTTAGGAGCTCAGCAAAGTCTCAGGTGCAGTCTGGGTGCTGCACAGCATCCCACCTCCTTCACATGAATTAATTTATATTTTTGGGGGGTGTTTTATTTTAAAGGCTTGTCAGAAGCACAGCAGAAGGAGCCTTCCCTTCCAGCCAGATGGCTGCAAAGAGAAATCCCTGCCTTCATCACCCAGCAGAGGCATGAGTTTATTTCTGACAGTAGCAGATGCTGTGAAACCTTGGCTGCTTTTTGGAAGCCCTGGCGAGCACCTCAGCTCCAAAGAAGCGCTTCCCAACCGTCCGCTGGTGATGGCTCAGCGAACAGCAGCAGAATGACTTTGCCCCATGTATTTATAGGCCACGGGTTCTTCTCAAAACACAGAAAAGATTTCTCTGAAATCTTTCCCCTGACTTCAGCAGACTGGTGTCCGGGGCCTCTGTTCCTTGGGCCAGCTTGTTCCGTGCCTCTCTGCCCACAGCACGGGGTGTGGGAAGCCCTGGATGTCCTCATGGTGGTCACCCGCGCACGGCTGGTGGGGACAGACTTGGGTACCCACTTGATGCCCACCATCACCACCACCAATCTTGAGTAGAGACAGAGATGCCTCAGCTATCACTAAGGACCACAGTCACCTCCAGGATGCATTTGCTGAACCCCGGGGCTACACCTCAGTGTTGCCCATGAGACAGGTTCTGCGGCCAGCCCAGCACCACCGCCCCTTAATTCACAGAATCATAGCATGGTTTGGGTTGGAAAGGAGGATGATTGGAAAAGGATGATGGTTGGAAAAGATGATCTTGTTCCAACCCAACTGTGGCTGGTACTTTCCTCTCCAGCACAGACTGGTCCACACCAGGCAGGATGAAGCTGAAGGTGGCTCCCTGGGATGCAGGGAGCATCCCTGCACCCCAGCGTGATGCTCCAGAGTGAAACCAACCAGTGGCTGGAAAACCCATCCCACACTCGTCCACACATTTCCCAGGTGTTTGGACAGGCACAACCTCTGCACCCCATGCAAACTCCCATCTGGGTTGTGACAGGCCCCCAGGTCATGCTCCAGCGCCCTGATCCTGACCGTCCCAGCCCCTGGAGACCATAGCCACCCTTGTAGAGCCCAGAGAACCACTGGCAGTGGCACAGGGGGCTGGAACACCTCCAGCTCCAGGAGAACCACTTTAATTTGGTGTTTCAGCAACTGCACCTCCCCACAGGCTGGTGTTTGGGTATTACCAAGGGCAGCCAGATAGACCAGCAACACACACCAGCAGTCCCACTTTACATGTGACATTTTTCCAAGTGGCAGCTCAATGATGTGATGACACCTCAATCTCAGCTATCACTGAAAAAGAAATAAAACAAAACCCCAGCACCGCTCCCTGCGGAGGGCAGCTAACAAACAAGGCCTCAGATGCTCTGTAGATTCCTCCCAGAAACATCCCGATCTTTATGAGCATCACTCAAGTCCTAGAATCTCAAAATCTTGAGTCAGGACAGTTGGATGCATCTGATTCAAGGATGACTCAGTCAGGAGTGTTAGAGGCAGGGAGGAAGGCAAGGGAGTGACATTTTCTGCTGTGGGCAACATCCCTTTATTTTAAGCTCAAAGATACAAACCCCGCAATTTATTACTTGATTTAATAAAAAAAAATAAAAATAAAAAATAGGCTCTCTCTGCCCTGGCTGCTCCCATAGTCAACCCAATCCCAAGTAACACAACTGTATTCCTTACCCTCAGCCTTCAAGCACGTAACTTAATTGCCACTTCGTAAAAATAAAATAAAATAAAATAAAATAAAATAAAATAAAATAAAATAAAATAAAATAAAATAAAATAAAATAAAATAATTTAAATCCCACTGACATGTTGAGAGCAAGTCATCTCGGTAACCATGTTGAACACAATCCCAAGCCCTCAAACAAGGAAAACTTAAGCTGCCTTCCCAAGGGATGAGCAGGAGAACAACCCCAGCTCACCCTCCCTGCCCACCACCCCCCTGCTTGCCCCTAGCTGTGGCTATGGGGCACTCAGGGCAGGACCTGCACTTGCACCTAAGGAGATGGAGACTGAAGGCTGCAGAAGTGCCCTGCAAACATCCAGCCTTACCCACTGCTCAGCCCCAGCCATGGAAACCCCACCGGCTGCGCAGGCATTAAACGTTCACACACAGCTGAGAGTCCTGTGTCACAGAGTGAGGAAAAAGCTGAGCAATCACTGGGCACACTTGAGTAGGAAGACCTCTACTGAAGGGCTAATACCTGGACAGGAAGAGGGACAGAGACACCAAGAACTGCAAAAGGGACCAGCACTGGTAAGATATCCCCAGACCACCATCGGCAACTTGGCTGTTTCCATCCCACGAGGGTTTGAGAGCTCCCAACCCCTTCAGGGGTACAGCACAGTCTGGCCATGGCTTGGACCAAACTCTTTGATATTGATGGCTCCATGGCTTGGACCAAACTCTTCCCCCTATAACAACACTACTGGAGCTGCAGGGAGGTCTCCCCCCACAAGACCTGTGTCTTGTGCAAGCATGGAGCACATGGACCTTTCTCCACACACCCTGCACAAGGGCAAGCTCCACCACCTCTCTAGCTGGATGATGAAGAAACAAAGCCAACACTCACCACTGGGTCCACTCCTCGCCCCACCACTTCCCCTGCACCCGGCCAATTAGCCTGGCCACCCCCAGCCCTCCAGGGATTTGTCAGGCTCCTCTTCCCAAGCTAAACCCATCAGTTAATCCCACACAAAGCCACCGCCACCACCCATTTCAGGGTTCTGGCTGCAGCTCCTCCATCTGGGATGTGAGCAGCCCAGCAAGAGATGGCCCCGCAGCTGGGGACTCACCAGACCCATCACTGCATGCCCTGACTCAGCTGTCACCCATTTCCGCAGCAGCACAGAACGCCTTCCCGTGGTTAAAATGCTCCGAGCCACCTGGCCACCTGCATTTCCTGCCCCACGGCTGCTGCAGACACTGGTCATCATCCCCTCCCATAAGGTACAGAGGTGAGAAGCCAGGCTCAAGGCCAACATGTGGGACCCAGCAAGCCAGGAAACCAGGTGGAACACCAAAAGAAACAACAAGGAGAAGAGAAGGCAACAGCTTTCAAGACCTGAAATGAGAGGTCTGAGGGGGAATCTGATCCAACACCTATAAATACTTAAAGGGCGGTTGTCAAGAGGAAGGGGACGGTCTTTTTTCAGTGGTGCCCAGTGAGAGGACAAGAGGAAATGTGCACAAAATTGTACATAAGAAGTTCCATCTAAACATGAAGAGGAACTTCTTCACTTTGAGGGCGGCAGAGCCCTTGAACAGGCTGCCTGGAGAGGTGGTGGAATCTCCATCTCTGGAGACATTCAAACCCCACCAGACACATTCCTGTGTAACCTGCTCTGATAGGGAACTTGGACTAAATGATCTCTAGAGGTCTCTTCCAACCCCTTATCATTCTGCAATTCTCTAAAGCCAGGGTTTGGGTGCAGCTCTTCTACTGGCCCAGCCACAATGCAGGGACAACCAGGCTGTGTAAGGAGCTTTGGACTTTTCAACTCACCCATCTGCTGCACACAAGGCTGGAAATGAGTCAGAACAAAACATCCTTCAGTGAGACCCAAATTGGTCAATACCACCCTACAGAAATGGGGAGTTTAGAGATGTTTTGTCCTTCAGGCAGGGAAAGCCCAACCAGGACAATGCTGGCCACAGCACCTCTGCTCCAGCACTTGGGCATCCATCCCTAAAGTCAGCCAAGCTCCAGCTTTTCCCTTAAAACAAGACTATTTCATATAAAAGGAACAGGCAGAGCCTCCAAAGCAGCTGTCGGGCACTCTGGCGATAAGGCAGGGGATACTTCTAAGCTTGTCTCCACAAACACAAGGATTAGCAATTTACTTCTCTTAAAAACAAAATCCAGGTTTTTAACATGATCACAGGCTCAGAAAGAAAAATAAACATGGGGGAACTGGGAAAGGGAAGCAGAGCAAGCAGGCAGCTCAGCAGTAGCTGAAGTGCTTCTTAAATCAGATGCACCGAAGTGGGAATTTAAACCTGGGTAGCGCTGAACAAACACTGAATGTGGGGACTCTCACACCAGTTCCTTACCAGCAACGATGCCGTGAAGGCCAAGGAACCTTTCTAATAACTAAAAAGTTAGTTTGTTTCATGCAATAAAGCCTATAATGCATTAATTACCTATTGAACTGAAAGAGCGATATTGAAAACATGCAGGAATTAAAGGAGGGTTTCAACTAAACCCACAGCGTCCACCGGCTTTTCTGTGCCTCCGGTGCTGAGTGCCCTTCGAGAGCAAACCTCTGCCCAGCAGCACCCAGCAGATGGGGTCAGCACAGAAAAGGCACCCACAACCCGCCCTGGAGAGTGGCTCCCACGCAGACCATGGCCATGCCACCCATCCATGTCACCCCTGTGAGCTCCCACCCCACACAGGGGATGGTGCTGAGCCCAGCATCTCCCTCCAGGTGCCCCAAAACCCACCCAACCCAACAAGCACACCAGCAATGTCCCCATCAGCCAGTGATGATCCCAACCTGCCACACTAACGCGCAACAAATCAGCCCCTTTGAGAGGGCATAATGTGCCCTTGCATTCCTACCCTGGCCCCAACCATAAAGAAAGCTGAGAGCAATTTTGAGACCAAGCAGCTGTAGTCATTAATAATTAGCATTTTAAAACTTCAAAAGGTGATGCTGGCCTCCACAACGAGAGCTCAGCACACCCAGGGGAAGAGTTATCGTCACCAGTGCTCCTGTTTCACAAGTGATATTGGAGACATGGAGGGGCAGTCCATGGCCGTGTTGGGATTAGACACGCAATGTGCATTCCTGTCACCTACCCTGCGGCAGCAGACACAAAAGGATGTTACGCCAAGCACCATACACAGACACCCAAGAGCACCCCAAAGCCACCACCAAACCAGGTAGCTCAAGCCTTGCAGTGCCCTTGCATGACATGCGTCCCCTGGCCCGTATGAGAGGGACGCTCCCAATAAAGCCACCGGAGACCAAGATGGGAGAGGTGATGCCTTCTGACACCAACAGACACACACATTGTACACAAGGTCAGGTGGGGAAACACGTGCCAGTCACGACTCGGCAGGTACAAGCGTTCCCCCCTCCCCATTTGTCACCCCGGGGGTGGCACCGTGCCACAGTGCCAGCAGAGGGGCTGAGCCGGCGAGGTCTGATCACAGCCTGACGGATAAAATGGCTTTTGCTTTAAGACAACCCAACCTCTCCTTATCTTTATCAGCAATTCCTAATCTTAAGGCATCCTATCTCTTCCAGAGAAAGTAAAAACAGAAACTGTGATGGAATTGGAGTCTGAAAATGAGAGACTACAGATCTTCAGCTGACTGCATCTCCAGCCAAATAAAACAGGTTGATTAATCTGCTTGTTCAGACTGCTAAAGCTACCAGAGCAGCAGAACACAACCCTTTCACTTGAGAAGCAGCTCAACACACTCAAACCAAGCATCTTCCAGGCAAGGAGAAAAACATAAATACAAAAAAGTAAAGAATCAATGCTATATAGCGTTTACATGTGTTTTAACATAAAGCTCTGGAAATGTAGAACGGGGCCAAGTTCTCTGGTAAAAGTGGACAAAGCTCCACCCACAGACTTCAGCAGAGTTTTGGCTACTTAAATAAGTAAACTGGAGCCTCGGCTTTGAAGACCAGCAGTGTTTTCACCTGCCAGCACCATCGCTCAGTGCTAAACTGGCGAGAGCTTCAGCCGAAAACGCAGCCCCCCAGCCCACCCTCTGCCTTCCTTGTGCTCTTCATCCATAACTCCATTTATTCCATAATGCTCTCGTCAGCCCTGTATGAGCCCCAGCCTCCAGTGGGCTGCACCAAGGAGTGTGCTTCCCTGAAGAGAAAGATGAGCTCTTTGCTCCCCTCACATACCCATGGGATGCCACGTTAGCGTGGCCTCTTCCCAGCACCCACCAAACTGCGAACGTGCCTCCAGATACAGATAAGAACATGGGCTCCAGCGACACCAAGTTATGGCCTGCTGCTAGCACAGGGAGGTGGGACATCTTGAGGCTGGGTGGGAGGCTGATGCACAGAGGGTAACACTGCCTCCACGGTACCATCTGGGGATGCTCAACGCCAGTGTCCAACAGGGTGGTGGAGGAAGAGAAGGTGGAAGGGGAGGGGGTGGGTACCCAACAAGGTGGGCACTACCCTGATGCAACGGTGATGGGAAGGACATGTCTTCAACCCCTCTGCAGGTGCATGCCGGGCATGGCTGCCGTGAAGGATGCTTTCGGGAGCATCCCACCAGCTCCCACCCTACTGCTCCCCAAAACCACCAATAACGCCAGTAACACCATTGGCGTGGCTCAGGGTGGGTGCAGCTGCCCCATCAGCCCCACTGGGTACCCTCGCACCGCCCACCCAAGCCCTGTCCGGGGGGCACTGCCTCCCATCCAAGCCCCAGCCCCGCAGCAGGCAGACGGCGGCCGGGCTGCGGGATGCTCCCGGGGATCCCGCACCGCGGGAGACCCTCCTCCCGCCTCGCACCGGGGGTTGCTGCCGCCGTAGGGGCTCGGGGAGCCGCCGCCTCGTCCCCGCCTTTGTCCGCCGGCCGGAGGGACGGAGGGGACAACCCCGTCCACAGCCCGTGGCCCCGATGCCGCCGCCTC
>VZTM01038017.1:65179-127803 GCA_013400555.1 Jacana jacana
GGAGCGCGGACAGGAGATCACCCGCCTTCCTTTTTTATGTCTTTCTCTGTTGAATAATTCTTACTATTTATTGCTGTTTCAAAATTATATTTTTATTATTTTTAATATGTTTATTATTTTTTTAAATGAAAAACACTCCACACACACACACCAGTTTTGCAAAACTATGGGAAAGGCTCCACGATGTGCAGCGGGACACGGGTCCATCCCCGGCGGAGCGAGGCTCCCTCCGTGCTCCAGTGCAAATCTCTGAGGGGGTCGCAGATCAGGGGGTGTCACACACCACCCCACACACCATGGCACCCCCCTCTACCCATCTCCCCTCGCACACCTCCACCATGGCCCACACCCACAGTAATGCCATTCCCCTTTGTGTTCCTCATCTCCAAGGGCTGGAGCCATGTCCCACCCAGCACGGATGCCACCCAGAGACCAACCATAAGGACAATGAAACCTGGAGGGAGCGTCCCCGCTGCCCCCACACACACTCCATGGTCCTGCTGGGGCCAGACACCAGGGGTCACCTTGGCCAAATCCCCACCACCGATGCAGTCCCAGAGGAGCAATCGGCAGCGCGGCGGGGGGAGGAAGCACAGTGACACAGATATTAATTATTTACTGTACCCAACTGGGTGATCGCTGGTTCACATGCCTTGAAGCAAGATGCAGGCGTAACGCCACCAGCCCTCTGTGCGCTGGGAAAAACGCTGCTCTGATCAACACAAAGGCACGTGGCCGCATGCCGGGCTGTGCCCAAGCAGCTGGGGTGGGTCATAGGGAACCGCCTGGGCAGCAGCCATCATCCCTGGGCACCCATAGGGATGGTGTGGAGAGGGGTGGCGCGGAACACGGCGGCTCTCTTGGCCGCCCTGTCCCTGCCCAGAGGTGCGTGGCACTGCCAGGCGAGTGTTTGCATTGTCCTTCCTCCCGTGGGAGCCCGTGGATGAGGACAAGCATCTCTTTGGGATGGGATGAGACGGCCCCAACATCACCCACCATGCAGTCTAGGCTGCAAGTCCTTCTCTACCACAATATTTAGGAGTTGTCTACAAGGGACACGCTGCTGCTAGGGGCTAATTATCCAGCAATAACTCACTAGTCTTCCCCCCACCTCAGAAATAAATGGGACTTTATTCCTGCATAATAATATAATTATTATTCCCCAGCATCTATGCTGCGTCATTTCCCCCACAGAGACCAACCCTTCGGAGATTGGCTTTTTATAATCGTTGTCAGCCTGTCATTCCCCACGGGGACCCAAGAGTCCCTCTGATCGGGGGGAATGCAGCTGACAGAGAGGGAGGATGGTTTGCTGATCGAGTCTCTCCTCCAGCGATTCAGACAAGGTGATTCTCTGTGGGAACCAGGAGGAAGAAGCCGAGCGGAGGAACGATTGTTAAAGAAAGAGTTGTCAGGAAATAAATAAATAAATAAAATCCTTAGTTTTAAATAAAAGCTGTGCAGCCTCAGCAGCCAAAGAATGGATCCTTGTGCCCATCTCCCAGACCAGGGATGCTCCTCACAGAGACGTGAGAGCTCACACAGCACAGGCTGCCTATCTCCTTTCCGAAATACTATATTCTCCCTTGCTGCTTGGGAGGAGCAGTTAAGCATGTCACAACCTTTCATCTCTTTATCCTCAGGCAGCCCCGCGAGTTCACCCCAGCACAGGAGGGAGACAAGAAGATCTTGCCTACCTCAAACACCCTTGGGGCATCCTTATCCCAGCAGAACCCATGGAAAAGTACTGGTCACCCCTGAGAGGCGGGATTGCACAAAAAACAGAGTATTTCTGCTCATCTTGGCCCAGCTGGCTTATTTCAGTGCTGATTTATCACGAGAATCATCATCAAGAGCTGCAGAAATATGATGGGCTGTCTCTGCTGCATTGGTGGTACACACAACCCAGAGCTTTGGTGGTAACAACACCCCGTCCTGGTGGCACCAGGGGTAGAAACCCCAGGGGCTGAATGGAAATCACCACCAACCCCAAAACTGGGGGGTCTCTGCAGCAAGGGCTGGGCCAAGGCTGTGAAAAACGCTGGAGAAAGGCGATCGAAGATGCTGGGCTGGAGGATGCGGGTGGCAGGTCCCAGGCCTGGTGCAGAGACAGCTTCAGCAGGACTCAACGCTCCCCCTGTTGATGTCAAACAGAGTTACAAGTGCTCTGCACCCCCCAAAACACTGCACCCAAGCCCAAAAAACACCAAGCACCCGCAAAGCTGCTTTGGAGGGCTGGGGATGCAGAGGGCACAAAGCCATCCTGCCCTGGCTCCGCTGGTATGGTCACACTTCCCTTCTTTTTCTGTGTTTTGGTTCACAAGGAGAAGGTGAGAAACTCACATCGGAGTGGGATGGATCCTCGGGGAACACAGAGGGCTGCCACAGAGCCCAGGTTGTCAGCAGCCAGCCCAGCCCTCCTCCTTTTGCCTGCTTTTTGCATAACTTTTGAGGGTATTGACCTCCTCCCTGGAATTGTTCCTATTCCATCAAATCAGCAAGATTTTCTTCCCCAGTGGAAACTTTCCATCAGATATTTAGCAACCAGCTTTTCCTCTGACCTATTTGCAAGCCCCAAGCCACCCTCTCCACCACCCACTGCTTGAAAGCTTTGATAATTCAATGAGATGTTAATTCTGACACCCAGCATAACTCATGATACAAAAACTTTTTTTTTTTTCATTTTTTGTTGGTTGTTTTGTTTTTAATTATCAGTAATTGCAATGCAGGAGTCACAAATCCCTTCCTCAGACTTCGTTTTCACAGCGCCCGGCAGCGTTTTGCTGCACAACCCCCATTAAGTCAACAGGTTTTAAGTGGGTTCTGACATTCCCACGTGCTCTGGGGTCTTTAGGGACCAGAAACACAAAATCTGCTGCGGGGACCAAGGTGTCACAGCCTGTCCAGCGCCTGGAGGCATTGACACGAGGCCGCTTCAAAAGCACATTGCAAAAGGGCACTGTCAGTTTTAGGCATGTCAGGATCATCTTTTAGGGCAAAAATTACGCTCAAAATGCAAAGGGCAATTACTAAAGCCCCACATGCTTTATTGGGGCACACAGCCTTTGAGCCCCAGCTGCACACGATGTGGGGAACTTCCCCACCTTCACTGAGGAGCCCAAATCAGTGAGTCTTTGCAGGACTCGTCCCCAAGGAGTGATCCCTCCCCTCCCTTTTGCAGAGCCCTCTCAAGCACTGCCCTGATTTAACGGGAATCAATATATTCTTTAGACTGCCCTTGCTCAGTGAATATTTTCGTGATTTCATGGGCACATTTGCCATTTTTTTAAGTCACCAAATAAAGAGTGAGGACTGAGAGTCGAAATCCCCAGGAGCATCTCTGCGAGCCCATGCATGAGAAGCAGGAACTGACTTAAAACACAAGCAGAAGTCACGGCTTTATTTCCACTGCTGGAGCCAGATAAACAGTGTGTGAGGGGGGAAGCAATTAATTTTTACAAATCTTTCTATTTTCATGGTTAGCAACAAGAAGACAACAACTAGAGAGCAGAGCTTCTGTGCTTTCCTCTCTTTGTCTGTGTGTTTTAAAAATAAAACTCCTTCTCTGTGGTTGTTCTGCAATGGCAGCCTTTCCTTTCTCTGAAATGCATGCGTTGCCTACATTTATCCTCTGATTTGAATATAAATGAAAGGGAGTGAATTAAAAGTGGAGCCTGGAGAGTTGTCTTGGCGGGCGTATGGCTGCTGGGGGGGGCGGGCTTGGTGGGTAGAGACCAGGAGCCCCACCTGGCTGCGTGGGAAAAGCACCCGAGGCATCACCGAGCCTCTGTGGGCCAACAAATTCCTCCTCCTTTGGTGTCTAGTTGCCTGGTACGCTGTGCTCAAGGGAAATTTACCCTTGTTCCTGTCTCCAAAATAACGGTGTCACTTCCAAAGTGCTTTTTACCTTACGGCTCTCAGCATGAACCCGGTCACTGCAGAGCAGTGCTGAGCATCCCTCCCTCCAGCTGTCTGCCGTTCCCCCCTCAGGAGGAGACTCATCCCAACTCCCGGGTACCACTTTGCCACGGTCACCAGCCACCCCGCAGCGTCCTCAGGCCTCACACACCTTTTTTACTTGCACAAAGCAACTGCGGCCATGAAATGGCCAACGTTGGACACGTCTTGCTCGCAACTTCCCAGAGAGCAGCAAAAGCCACATCCCCTCCCAACAACGGGGCTGCAAAACACCAGGTCCCGCAGTGGCCACCACTCCTGCCCTGAGCCTGAGCAAACCCGGCATTAACACAGGTCTGTCATCATTTCTAATCAATGCAATTAGCAGCCAGCCCCGCCCCCCCCCTTGCAGGGGGTGAATGTCAGCACCAGGGAGTGGAGGTACCTGCACTGCTAAGCAGTCCCAATTCTGCACACACTTAAAGAAGAGGCTTAAGTCATACACATGTAAAGCTAAGCTCCTTTTGGTATCAAAAGTGCCCTACAAATGCAAAAGACTGAATAAATTGGCTGGTACCTGTGTTTATTGCTCCTCTCCCAGAGGCTGGATCAAAAGGGCTGAGCAGGGAGGGACAGGCTCTGCACTGCTGGCTCTGGTGGCTCAGAAACTCTAGTTTCTCTTCCACAGACAATTGTGACACTTTCAAATGTGTTTTTTTCCACCTCCACATGCTAATGTCCATCCCAAATTTCCTGGAGATGGCTTTCCACGGCGTTAGGCAGGAAGGATTGCATTTGTGGTGTTTATTGAAGCACAGTGGCAGCAGAGGGTGCCTCAGTGTTATGGTTTGAGGAACCCACCACAATTTATTGCAGTTTAGACAATTATTCTCTCACCTGATGACCTCTCCCCACCCAGGAAGGGGAATTGGGAAAAAACAAGCAAACACAAGGGTTGAAAGATAAACAGATGTAATAGAATAATACTAAATGAGACTAATACCAAAGAACCGGTATTGATCCCAATACTAGTATAAAGTATACAGGGACCATTCCAGCCCGTTCTGCCCCAGGAAGCCGTGCACTCCCTGCAGGGACAGCCCATGAGGGACACTGTGAGCCCTGCAGCTTCGTGAGGAAGGGACGGGCTCAGGGTCTGGCACCGGGGCAAGGAGTTCTCTGGATCGTCAGCCTTTGAGAGAGAGAGCAAGGGACCACCTCAACAAGGTTCTAATTTATATTGAATGTGACATTCATGGTATGAAATAACCCTGTTGGCAGCTTGGGTTGAGTGCCCGAGTCTCTCTCCTCCTTGTCCCTGCACCTGGAGAGCTCCAAGACACTGAGACCTTGGAACCCACAGCCCTGAGCTGGCTCTAGAGCAAATATTTTCACCAATTCAGACACCAGAATCTTCTAAAAGTGCAGTTCTCCCAAGCATTAGAGGAGAAATCCCCCCAAATAAGATTTAGAAAAGCGGTGTGGGAAGGGTTTCCGTACCACACATCCACAGAAGGGAGCAGCAAATCCTCTCATTTGATGGCAGATCATGGAGGCAAGTCCTTGAGCATGAGACACTGAGCTACCAGGGATTATACAATTCCTTTGAAAAAGAGCTTTTCTTCCAGATCCCTTTAGCAAATCTCCTGCTATTGCCCACCCTAAAGCATGGGTAACACTTTCAATCTCTTCCTTTCTGCCACAGATACACACTTTACCTTTTATTCAAGGGCTCAGCTTTTTTTCAGTGAATATTGAAAGCTCATTGTTGCTTGGAACACGGGGTGGGAGGGGATAAAGGACTGGAGGAGGGGCGGTGTGCTGCCCAAGTTAAACAGCTATGCCCACATTACCTGTTGCAGGGGACTGGCCACACTGAGCCCAGTGCTATCCTCTGAGCCAAAGCTCCCTCCCAAAACATCAAGGCCAATTTTGGTCCTGAATAAACCCCCAGGAGGCTGGGGCTGGTCCAGGCTGGTGGCACGGACCAGTGCTGCAGCATCACATGAGGAGCAGGGCTGGGGGAGGTGTCTGGAGCTGGCATCAGGCTGGACCGAAGCCCAACTAAGTCAGGATGAGATGCCATCAGCATTTGACCATTTCAGCTGCCAAATCCTGCAGCTTCTGCTAAACTAAGGAAAGTCTTGGTGTGATTGCAGGGTAGAAGGTGTTTGAGGTGCAGGTGGGACATTTAGGTGCCAGTTTGGCTTTCCCTGCACAATCCATCAGCTGAAAACACAAGACATCGTTTCTGCTTCTCCAGCAAGGGCTCAGGACTGAGCTCATCGCTGTGGGGAGAAGCCACAACCAGCCACCACCACATCCCAAAATCCAACCATGCCCAAGTGCTCTCGGCTGCCAGGAGCAGGGACGCAGGGGATGGGGTGGTGGTGAGGAGCCCGGGATCAGCAGCGTTGGTGGGAGCAAGACCAGGGCAGCAGTGAGAGACGGAGCTCAGAGGAAGGGGCTTTCCTATTGTCTGGAACAAAAGCAGATGTGTGCCCAGGGTCAGGAAAATCTCACCCTCTGAAAGCCAGTGCTGGTGCTTCCACTCAGAAGGGCCTCAACCTGTCATTACTGGTACATTCTGCACCAGCGCAGCTAAACCCCTTCTGAAACTGATTTCATTAATCAGCCCAGCTACTCGCCCATCCACTTTTGGCTAAAACATCACACATTGGGGCGACAGCGGGTTATTCTGACCAGCAGGACCCTGGCCAGCCACTCCACACCCGCATCGTTTGTGTCAAGGGCATCACTTCTGCTTTTCTAGGATCCTTTTAATTTTATTTTTTTAAAGCCTCATGATAGATTTCCCCCCTCCCCCTCGTTTCTTGACAACATCCTTGCTCCCAAGTTAAAATCCTTCATTAGCCCTGCTCAGAAGCCCGGTGGATAAACCCAAACACTAACACGTCCTGTTGGGTGGCACTGAGACACTGCGTGTACCCATACAGTCATTTCAGCCCAAGGATCTCCTTGCTAAACCCTAGCCATTAAGTGCAACTTGTGCCTTAGCTAACAGATGGCTTTCAGAAAAGACCTCAGCCTTCATTTCAAGACACTGCAAATGAAAAAAAACCACCATTTTCCTCTGGATTTGTTCCAAAATGTTGGTCCTGTGGTGGCTCCTTTTTTAACAATGAAGGTGATTAATTCCCAGTTTGACTTCATCTGGCTCTTGCTTACAGCCATGCCCGCTCTTTTCTCCCTAGGAAGGTACTTACACACTGTCATCAATTCCCCTCTCAACCTCTTTTTTTTTTTTAAATAATGCAAACAGATGGAGGTCTTTAAGTTTTCCCCTTGCAAAGCTGTTTCTCCAGCCCTTCAATCAATTTTGTAGCTCTTTTCAACACTCTCCAATACCCTCTCTTAAATGCAGACACATGAATTAAATGTAAATTCCCAAATCAGTCTCTCCAATCCCACTAAAAGGTACAAAAAGTAAAATTAATGGACAGAAAATTGGTTTGTTTTACCTCAAACCAGGACACTCTCCCAGCTCCTACTCATGCTCTCATGCATCCAAGAATCTCAGATTCAGTGTTTTGGCTAAATTATCACACGTTGTGATGCTCCCATCGATCTGCTGCTCCTCTATAGCTCCCCCAAGTCCATACACTGACCCAAACCTGCTCAAACTACCCCATTTGCCAAGGTTTAGCTCCTCTTCCTTCCTAGGTGTTCCTCACTGAACTGCTCCCATTTCACACTTATTCAGGCTATAACAGCATCTTTTGGTCTTTCACTGTTAATGCACAGTTTGCCAAATGCTGGACACTGACCTATAACCTGGGGGAAGGAAGATTTTTGGCACCAGACACTACAATTTGCCTGTTGTCCCTTTATTCCCATTCCCTGCCATCAACACTCCTGAGCTGTTGTGCTGCTTTTGGTGCCTAAGGGTGGCAGAAATCCATCTGCTTCAGCTGAGCTAAAGTCTGAAAACCCTCTCAGAGCAGGGGATTGAGCCAGCGGGACACAGCTGGGTCCCATCCAGCTTTTGACTCCCCCCTCCAGCTCTTGCTTGCGAAGAAATCTACGATTTGGGGCCTGGGCTTTCCTTCCATTGGCTCAGTAATGTATTTCCTTATTGCCTTCATCACCTCAAAGGTCCGTGAACTGATGCTGCCTGGGATGTGTGTTGGGCAGTACGGTGGGAACACTGGGCAGCATGGGGGGAGAACATTGGCAGCCAGTGTAGCCCCAAGCTCATGCCATTTCCCTGGCCATGTTTCAAAACAGACCCACCCTGATAAAAAAGCCACTTTTTTTGGTGTGGGCACCCACTGTGGCCAAGCATTTCTGAGCAATGCAGCTGCCAGAAGAGCTTCTGGGAGCTGAAATATCTCCAACTCCTCTTCTCCCTTTCTTTCCCTTTCCCAGTTCAGCATTGCAGGTATAGCATATAGACACCCCCTTTTCCATCTGGGAACAACTGTCCATCAGTGTCCTCTGGGCTGCAACCAGCACTGTCCCTTACAGGCAGTAATAAGGGTCAGTTTTACAGGAATCTGAAGAACATGCTGGAAAAAAAACCCGCTTGTTTCTGGACAGCCCCTAATGATTCCCTCCTCTTTAACCAGCAGGTGATACCTTGGTGGCAAACACTGCTTTTGCGGGAGGAAGGTCACCAGCCAGGAGGTGTTTTTTCCCTTGGGAAGTAGCTAAATTCTCATCAAGGGCTGCGAGGTTTGGCCTCCATCCCTCCCCCCCCGCCCCGATGCGGAGGCCGGCAGAGATGGCAGCAGCTGACCGCTGCATGTCAGTGTTGCTCCACGCGGCGCGCACAGCTGGGCAACATCTGCCTCCCGCCCTGCAGCAAACCCACTCTCATCTAAAGCACTGCATTACTGGGGGGACTGGAGGTCCGAGGACGATGTGACAGCACTTTCCGGACAGAGAGGGACAGTCCTGTTTGTGTGGCACAACGGTGCCCAGGTCCTACTGAGGGCTCAAGGGGTGGGAATTGCATCTCTGGGCCAGGAGAAGGTGTTGGCAGGGAAGCATGTGTGGTAGTGTGGCCCTGAGCTGTAGGGACACTTCTCACCCCACCCCTGAGCCTCATGCAAAGCACAGAACCCCTGAAATCTTACCATGTCTAGCTCAGCATGGTTGCAAGGATAAAGGGTCACCAACGTTCCCACTCCTGGTTTCTATAGGGACCAGGTAAACATGTCAAAACCAGTATAGTCCTGGACAAGCATGCTCCAGACATCACCCTTTTTCACACTGCTGTGCTGGTGTAACCCCACTGAAGAGTGCAGCTGATGCCCGGGGCAGAAGGGATGCTGTGCAGAGCATCCCACTGGGACCACACATGGCTGCCCACAAAAGCCCTGCAGTAACATGAAAGAGAGACAAAATCCCTACACGCTGAGTAGTTATCGCCAGGGCTAGTGGTAGGGGGTACTCAGACCTCCACTCCAGCCTCATGCAGCTCTTGTTGAACTCAAGATAGTCATAGCTATAGTAGCTCATTCTCCTGACTTCCCCCTCCAGGTCCTGCTTGAGAAGAAATCTGGGGCCTGGGTTTTCCTTCCATTGCCTTGGTAACATATTTCCTTGTTGTGTCCATCACCTCAAAGCAATATATACTAAAGGTGTGAGGGGAAAGGTGACAGGTGGTGTGGCCGCCAAAGAAAACACATTGTCCTGGGAACCCAACATGCTTCCCACCTGCAGGCTCAGGTCTATGATTAACCATGCAGGTGGCCAGGGTGGACCCAGGGCTTTCATGAAAAGGGAAATAAAAGATAACCATTTTGCTCTAATTTAGTGGAGTAACAGTACTGATGGTGCCTCATGCAAAGGTAGAAGGGGGGCTGGATAGATGTAGTGGAAATTCAGCTGTCCAGAAGTGAACAAAGCTCCCGTTGACTCTGGGAGCAGAGCGGGGCGTTGAATCCAAAGGCTGCAGATCTGTTGGCTACATGCCCAAGTCCTACAAGCAGCCAGGAGGCCTTGTCCAGGTGTTTCACCAGGCACTTCTGTTTCACTGAAAGTGAGCTGGTTCAGTTCAGGAGATGTCCTCCCCCTCCATTCAGAAAACCCAACAGTGGGCTCTGAAGGAGAAGCCAACCCCTAGACCTAGCAATGCTTCTCTGTGCTTCCTTTCCTCATCTCCAATAAAGGGTGTGTGGGAGACTTCCTGGCCTTAAGAGGAGGTCCTGAGGATTTATTTATTGAGTCTCTCAGTGGTAGCAGTCCCCTAGTCTCCATGAGATCTCTGGTGCCTGCAGGTGGGACCAACCCCACTGCATCCCTAGGGTGAGGTCCCAGGAGCAGCCTGGACGGTGTAGGACAGCAGCAGCCACACCAGGGACATTGACAAAGGGACATGGACATGGAGTCAGGGGAAGGACCAGGAGCTATCAGCTAAATAGCTTTGGGCTTTTTCATGTGTAAATTTAGTTTTAGCATTAGAGCTTCTTCTACACCATCATTTTTTGCAGAGAAAATACAGCAGTTGGCTGGGCTAGAAGAGGGCTAATCAGCTCTTTTTTTTCCTTTCAAACTCATTTGCTAGTGCAGTATCCACAAAACAGTTCTGTGCTCCAGGGAGATGACAGCTCATATCCTGGTTCACTTCAGGCCTGAACCCAAGTGGGAGCAATGAACCCAGAGCTGTGAGGGCAGCAGTGACTCGTGACCCTGTTATGGTCAGTCCAAGAGGCTCTGTGACCCTTGAGGGATGCTCTGAGGCAGATTACTTAGACCACAAGTATGAGCAAGTGGGAAAGGATGGCCATGTAGGGCTGCACTGCAGAGACAGTCAAAGGCAGAGAGGTGGAGAGCCCAGGGAGATGCTGGGAGAGCCCTTCAGCACATGCAGGATCCCGAGAATCGCCCGGCACCGGCAGCCCCCAGCCCCCAAAAGCCTTGTGAGTGACTGCATGGTGGGCAAGACCAGGGAAAATTTAAGCAGGTAGTCCTGCAAGCCTTCTTCACCCTGACCCTTGGTGGGCTTGATCTGCATGAATCCTGCAAACATCAGTGTTGCAGCTGGGAATTCACTTGCAGACTGCCTTCCCCATGCTGGGCAGCAAACAGGAGGCCCCAGCCTGACAGCTACTGGAGGACCAGAGTGGTTTTGTGGATCAGACCCATAACGCGGCTGCATCTTGGCTCTCTGTCCTCTGGAAGCTGGATCTGAGCTTCCCTTCCCCAGCTTTGTATTACCTGGATGTCTCTGTGGAGCCAAGAGATCTGCTCGGTGCCTCTAACACAAAGGTGGGGAATATTCCTTCAGCCGGGAAGTCACATAAAGTGCATTCCCGGTGATGCACGACTTCTCTGCTGGCACATCGTGCCTAGGCAGGGAATATCCATGGTGATGGTGCCCACAGCATTTTGCCTGTACCGCCTGCAAACAGCAGAAATGCAGCTCTGATTTAAAATAGGTGCAGGTGCTTGGAAACCCTGTTTAAACAGAGCTTTATGCTGTTGGACAACGCAAGAGTCTCAACATGAAAACAGCAAAAGCTCACAGCTGTTTCACAGAAACAACTTGTTAGGGACAGAAAGAAACATGTTCCTCCTACCAAGTTACAACATCCTTTTCCCAAACTTTTGGAATGAGTTATCTTGAGTTTTTCCATTTTGAAGCAAATTTTAATATCTAATTTTAGACTATTAAATAAATCGTCATGTAAACAAAAAAGTTTTCAGTCACTAAAATCTGTTTGACCAAGCACAAAATATTTTTTCCTGCCTGACTCTCACAGATAATGATGAAATTTTGCAACATCTCTCCTTGCTGGAAGAAAAGTCCTCACCAGGTCTCTATCCACAGCAGAAACAGAGAAGGTGTGTGAGGACAGCCAACAGAGTGTTGCACTGAAATCCTCTGGCCCTTTCATCCTGAGGAGACTAAGTTTTGATGAAATTCACCCATGTTATGACAATCAACACAGGCCATGTGAGTTATTTTATTCTTCAGAGATTATGAGGCTCCGAGGTCTTGAATGGGTGGCAGCACAAGGGTCACCATCAGCTGCTCACCTGAAGAGGGGATCCTGGCTCAGAACTGACTCTTATTGCTATAAAACATCTCCAGTACCTTGTGCTTGAAGCAAAATCTCCTAAAATATGCATTCTTCTTGATGCTGTCCCAAATTTCCTCTGTGGCTTCAGGAAGTCATTGAATCTGGATGCCTGACCAATGGTGAGCTGGGCTGGAGGGGAGAGAAAGGGATGCTGTTTCCAAAGATCAAGCTGTAAATCTGCTGTTGGAGGGTAGGCTCAGCCCCCTTTTCCAATCAAAACCCTCATCAAGGCCCTAACGTCAAGAGCAGTCCCACAAGGCTGAGAACCTAGGCTTCATGCGGCTTTGGAACAACCTGGTCCAGTGGGAGGTGCCCCTGCCCATGGCAAGGGGTCAGAACTGGATGCTCTTTAAGGTCCTTTCCAACCCAAATCGTTCTATGATTTGGTGATTCATGGACAGGTAGGAAAACTGCACAAATTTAAACAGCAAAAAGGGCATGGCTGGTAGTCCCAACATTTTACTACTGTTATTAATATTTGCTATTATTTACTTTGTGGATCCACATAGTTGGGGCTTGCAAGGAAAAACGTGGAAAAGGATCCCATCCCAGCACAGGCATGGGAAGCACACCAGGAATATTCACAGGCACACAGGTTTAAAGCTTGCTTAGCTGCTGGCCAGGCAGAGCATGTGTACGGCCAGGCCACCAAGGAGGGGGAGCAGAAAGGCAGCTCTTTTGTCTCATGACCCACATGGGCCACAAGAGCCATGAAAACAAGGTGGTATCTGCCACTCTGTTTCTCTGCCATGCCGAGAAGTGCACAGCACCTTCTGCCTCGGTCCTTCCCCACCTCTTTCAGCCAGGTCTAAGGTAAGAGCAGCTCTGGCTTCTGCAGGGGACTTGTTATTGAACACCCCAAGTGTAAGACTTGTTTTGAGTTAATTGATTATTACTTTCAAGTGGTTGAGGGACTCGAGCCATTGAGTTGGGGATGGTTGAACCACCCCAAAGGGACAAAGGAAAGTGTAGCTTTCTTTTCTTAAAACTAGGGCTTTGTCATTCTGCTCAATGCAAACACAGGGCTCTGCCATTCCCCTGGATCTGCAGCTCCCTGGTGGGCCACAAACTCAGATATTCCTTGCCCAAAGAACAGCAGCAAGCAGCATCCTTCCCAAACACAGAGAGCCAAAGAGAAGTCCCTCCTTTCTGCAATAACAGGCTCCTTCAAGCCCCTTGCAGTTCATCTATTCATTAATTCACCCAGAGCCACAGCCTAACCACATGTTTCTGAGCAAAACCAACCTCCCCTGTTAGCAGTCAGCATTTGCACCACTCTTTTATAGAGCTTCCTTTGCTACAGACAGGATCGCATGTTGTTTCCAGCTCTTTTGGAGCAGTCTCCCCATGGTTACCTTCTCCTCCTCTGCCTTTCCCAGCTGCTCCTGCCCCACTGGTCACATCCCTGTCCCCTGCACAGAACCCTGCAGGAGACAGGCACCAGACAAAGAGCTTCACAATTTTTTTTTCCTCAGTCTAAAAAGCAGAAAGTTTTGTCATTAAAAGTCTTGAAAAAATGACAGAATCTTTTATAAACACCACAGGAGGAAAAGCCTTGTTCTAAGTAAGATCTAAGTAAAGTCAGGACAAATAATACAGACCATCAGGAAAGGGTTCACCATGTCCAGAGGGCAAGCCAAGGGGGAAAGGCAGGGGAACTCAAAAGGAAATGCTTCATTAACTCCTCCTGAGGGTATTTGCCCTGTTTAAAAGCTAATGCCTCCTCTGAAACAGTACAATGCATCAGCTTGCAGCCCAGTTCATTACAGAGCTATTCTATGGACACTTCTGCTGGGGCCTCTCTCAGGGCTGTCTCTGACCAGAGCCACCTGCCCCTGCGCAGCCACGCTAATGATCCACTGCTCCCTTAGTCTTTTCCTCTTTCCTGAAATCACCCGGCTTTATGATCCTGTTCTCTATTATCCAGGACTAGATCTGAAACTAAGTGGCTGCCGTTTATGGGGAAGGGTTGGGGGTGGGGGAATATTTTTCTCCTTGTGCTTCCCCAGGTCCTTGAGGACTTTCAGACAGACCAAGCCATTGGGATGAGGACAGCGACGGGTCTCGGCACGGCAGCATTGGCGAGGAACAGGTTTTATGGAAACTAAGGTTCTACAGGGAAGAAAAACCCCTGGACAGAGTCCCCTGGGGCTGTCAGTGGCTTCCCTGTTTGAGGAGAACACAGCTGCAGAGCACCTCTCCCACTTGGCCATACCCAGCGGCCACCAAATATCCCAGCACAGGCTTTTGTTAGGGCTCCAGACAGCCCATTCCTGCAGGGTCCTGTCTCAGAGATCATTTCTTCCTTCTCTCTCAGACAGCTGTTTACATTTTTGTTTGTGTGAATAATCTCAAATATGAAGGCTTCGCTTTGCTTTTTACCCCATTAGATAATATTAATTACTGCAGGGAGCCAAGTAGCTTGGAAAAAAGGAAAAAAAAAAACCCTCTGGAAAAGTTGCAGGCCTTGCAAGTATTTAAAGGGCCATCTGCATCTCCTCCAAAACTGAAATGACAAACAAGAGCAGCAGTAGTGCATATTTATTCAGTAGACATCATGACAACGTTTCTGTTCCTCTCTTAGCCAAGAGCTAGCATCAAAAATGTAAGGCTTGCTGTTCTTCAAGCCTTCCTCTCTGTTGGGAATGTAGCAGAAAGTTTGTATGGATGCATGGCGGGACCTAGCCTCTGGAAGGAGTCACCTGGATTTTCATGTCAAACACCAGCTCTGCCCTTTGCCTCCATATCCCTCCAGGAAGATCTCATCCACGTGGCTTCCCCTTTAGAGCTGCTGCGTTGTCTTCTCCCAGAAGGCTTTCCAACAGCTTTACTGGTCGGCTGGCCATCGGAATGATGCTTGACTCAAGCGAACCAGCAGTGTCCTCTCTAATGGGTAGGGGTACAAAGAGAAACAAAGATTTCTGATTCTTACCTACTGCCCCATGTGCACGGATTCCCCTCCCTGCATCTCGTTGGGGATTTAGGTACCATCCCCAAGAGACGCATCTCCTCACTTCACATCTGGACACAAGTATTTGTTAGGTATAATCAGGGGAGACTGAAATCTGCTTTAACATGTGCAGTGAGACAGGCTGTTCAAGAACAATAATAAATAACAATAAGTTTATTAATAATTCATCCCTTTCAAGCAAGCATCGTCTCCCGGCAGTCGTTCCTGCCTGTTGCCTCTCCATGATATTAAGCAGGGCTACTCAGGCCTGTCCCTGATTCTGGGGTTGGATGTCAGCCAGCAAAGCTTCCAGGTGGATCCTGCTGATTTACAACCTATCTCCCTCTGCTGCTATATTTACACTGGGCTGGGTTTTTTTTGTTTGGTGAATTGCCTTTCAGGGCAGTCATCAGCTTTGAAATATAGGAAGGAAACAGCAGCAATTGGAGGAACCCTAAAGAGAAGCTCGGTCACAAATCTTGTATATTAATTCCTCTTCCATCCCTCTACTTCCCCAGCACTTGCCTGGGGAAGTTGTGCCTATTGCTGGGTGCTGTTTACCAGAGATATTATATTGCTACAAATGTCAGGCATTTGAAGAACAATACTATCTATTAGCATGCAAAAGAGTATTATTGTCTGCAAGTTACTAGGTTCAAAGGCGGCATTGTGCTTGGCAAATTGCTGTCTGCAGCTCCCAGCAAACTCCTCTCCTCCAGCCCTGCTCCAGGAGCTGGTGGCACACAGGACGTGGAGACAGAGGTTCCATCCAGCCGAAAACACAGTACTTAAAAAAAAAAAAAAAAAAAAAAAAAAAAAAAAAAAAAAAAAAAAAAAAAAAAAAAAAAAAAAGAAAAAGAGATAATTAAGTAGGAAAACCGTACAAATGTCTCCAATACCTCTTTGTTATTCTTTTAAATTACTACTAACTTGCCCTTTGGAAGTAACCTCTGTTTCTAGATCTTTCCTTCCACTTAGTCCTATACTAAAATTATATGAAAAACAGGGACCCCTTCCAAACATAACCGAAAAAAAGAGACACCTTCCAAACACAACCTAAATCCTCTAGGGCAAAGAGAGAGCTCTGCTCGGTCTACGGGAAGAAGCCACCATGAGCCACCCCAGCATCTGGCTGTCGTCTGGAGGGCAATGCTGCTCTCGTGCCCCAAGGTGTGCTCCTTCAGACAGGTGGTAGATCCTTTCCTGCTGCTTCTCCAGCAGTGACTTTCCATCCCCAGCCCCTGCCGTGAGAGCTCGTGGGGCTCCTGCGTAGCCCAGGGTGTTGCTGTTATACCACGGAGCTCGTGCAACGTGGCTGTGTGATAAACTGTAAACTGTTCGTTAAACCTCGCTGGGTGGGGTAGTCTTCTTGATGGGCCTTATCGGAGAAGTGAGTGGTTGTATTGTTCCACAAGAAGTGCCAAGATAACCACTAGCCACCGGCTATGTAAACAGAATGTGCATGCATGACTAAGAAGGGTAAGGGGGGTTTTGTGAAGACAAGGAATTCGTGATGCGAGGAAGATGAGAAGCCTTCATCGCATGACCACCAGGAGGTGAGGAAGGCAGTGGACGACCCCCCAGCAACAAGATATGCAGACGCAGAGTACACCACTGGAAGTCGAAGGATATAAAACCGGCGACTTTCGGGAACTGGGTGCGCGCCGTCGGTGGAGTGGGACTCCCAGGCCGCCCGGCGCTGTTTTGCTTGCTGCCGCTTGCTAAATAAATATTACACATTTAAATTGTCTCAGTCTCGCATCAGTTTGTGGGATCAACTTATAACAGCTGTGCCTTTTGAATTTGGGCTGAAATGGCATCTTGGCAGGCTCCGGAGTGCCATGTATAAATACCGCTCAGCTCCTGCAGCCTTGCTGTCACCCATTAAGCTCAAAGTGTTTATTGAAGAGGTGCAAGTCATGCTTTGTCTTGCAGAGAGGGGGCTCCGTTTTCCTGGTCCACAAGACCTCAGCTCCACAGGCAACTCCAGTCTTGGACCACCCAACTCTCCCTGTCCCTTCCCACAGCCCCACGCCCCATCTGCTTCTTCCTACTTGATGGAGGGAGTTGTATTTGAGGCTGTTGTGTCTACACCTTAGAGTTGAAATTTGACTGTAAAGCACATGGATTGAAGCTAAAATCCTGGCAGTGTGAAGCTGTGAGCACCCAGCACCCAGTTGGATGTCTCGGATGGGAGTGGGTGGCCCAAGAGAGGTCCCAGGGTTTTGCTGCCAAACCTGGCTGTGCTCCTGCTGGAAACAAATGATTGTGAGGAAGCACATATGGATGGGCACAGAGCTATATGCAGTGCCTATACTCGGTGATTCACCCCCCAAAATCACAGCAGCACAGACCCCCCCCAGGGCTTCTCTGCCCCTCTCTGCCCCTTGCAGCTGAAGTGGGTGAATTTGGGCGGGTTTCAAGGCGGGCGGTGAAGCTTGCGGCCACCAGCATCTGTATTGGAAAAAGAGCAATAATCCCAGTGCAATGGGCAGCGACAGGGAGGAACCAAGCCGGCTTTGAGGCAGGGACTTGGAGGAAGCCAACGCAGAGCAGGTGGTTCGAAACTCTGTTAACAACCCCGCTAACAAGCACTGCAGATTAGACCAAAAACGGCTCATCAGCATTCAGTCCAAGGGCCACAGGCTGCAGAGGGAAGAGAATAGAGGAACAGGAAGAAGGAGGGGAGATTAAAAGAAAGCAGAGAGGGGAATTGGCTTTAATAATATTGTAATATTGTTTCCTAATTACGGCCCAGCACGGTGCAGGGAGCAGATGCAGCCCGCTTTGACATTTACATCTCAGCAAGGGACGTGCTGAAAACACAGCGAGCAAACTGCTACAGTGGGGGAGCCGGCAGCATGGGGGAAGCAGACATCAAGCATCCAACCTGAGGCTCATCTTACCCGGGACTGCTTCTGCCCAGCAGCTTTTGAGGCTACAAAATGCAATTTTAAGGGCTTTTCCTGAACTCGGTTGGGATGTGCGCTGGTGGGATGTGCAGGGAAGAGACAAACACTTCCTCAGAGGGGAAGACATACGCTGCACCCGGTATGGAGAGACAGGTTTCTCCATGCATTGGTAATGGGAACAGCTCTTACATCATGGCAGATGCCTCCTCCCAGCGCAGCAGGAACCTGTTGCTTTCCCCATTACATCCTGAAACACTTAGGATGGGAATGCAGTATCAGTGTCCCAATATGAGAAACCAAAGTTATCGCACAACCCAGCAGCACAGCTGGGACCACGGGGCGGGTCCTTCAGCTGCCCCACAGCAAACTGGGCAATGATGGGCACATATGGGGCTGGTCCTCACCTTCCCCAGCATGCAGGGGTGCCCGGGGCCTGTTTCCCTGAGCGGTGTGTGTAGAGGAAGAAGTCTTCAGACTCCTGAAAAACTTCTCTCCAGCCCAGCACAGCGTCTGCGAGCCCCCTATGCTCCTTTGAGCCATGCTCAGAAATCCACGGGATGAAGAACACTAATGCATGTTTTGGCCCCAGTCCAAAATAAACGCCAGCTATAATAACCCTCATGGGAAAGCCAAACAGAGGACCCCTTTGTTAGGGACAACTCGTCACGTTACGCTTCATTTGGGCCAACAGCACTTCTAGCACAAGGCTCAGGGCACCATCTGCTTGATGTGGGCAAGGTGGGCTGAGGCCAGAAACCAGAGAAAAAGGGGAATCTCAGGACAGGGAGCTTCGAATGATGCCTCTTGTGTCAGCCTGGCCCATAAAGACTCAAAAAAGCTTGGAAGAAGAGGGACTGGCAGGTATGTTTGGCCCATTAGTGTCTCTGCTGAACGTAATGGTTTCTAATGGGGCAGGGAGCAGCGGTGGTGTCTCCTGTCCTGCTCTCATTTTGTGCATGTGTATGAAGAGGTCCTGCTTGAGGATCCCCTAGTTCCTGCTTGGTTCCCTTGGTTCCAGGCTAGTTCCTGCTTGGTTCCCTTCAAAAATAGGAATGGAGAAATAACAGCATTGGATGAGGCCCTGTGGCTCTCTGCTAAGGCTGGCACAAGCTCCGGTCATTTGTGAAAGCTTCTTTACTGGTGTAAATGTGACAAAATATCTCAGTGGAAGGTCTGCCCTGAAGAGTAGAGGAGTAGGCATGGCCTGCAAGCTCTTGCATCAGCTGCAGCAAAACTGTAGATGCAAAGGTGGTAATGGAGACCTGGCTGATGAGTACGGCTGGCCCCAGCTGGGACATGGTCTGTGTGATGAGAAGGGGCTGTGCTGGGTGGGGTAAGGAGATGTCTCAGCCACAAGAGTAGGCTGCTCTCCACTCTGAGGTGTGTGCTAGGTAGAGGATGTCCTTGCTGCCAGGTACGGTTGTGCAGTCAGGGTGAAATGAGCTCTGCATGTTGGGGGAAATGGTTGTGTTTGGGGGAGCAGGATGGAGGGACTGTTGGGGTGAGGAAAGGTTGCTGTGCACAGCCTGGTGGATGCCATAATGCATCTCTTTTTGGTGGCATCGCTGAACACAAGCTACTTCTGAGGTGTTAGGTTCTGGTCTAATTTTTGTTTCAGGAGGTAATCAGTAATGTATAACAACAGGCTGCTCCTGAGTGTTTTCATCCTAGAGTGTGGTCAGCTGGGGCAGAGATAACCCTGGCTGCTCTAGTTATCTATCTGCATGGGTTAGCTGTGCTCTTCTGCCTGAACCTCAAGAAACTACCTAAGAGGGTGTTTAAGATCTGTGAAAAGTCAGAAACAGCCTTTCTGGGGGAAGTTCCCAACAGTGGCAGCTTATGGACTTCTGGACAGTGACCCCTGGCTTCTGCCCACCCTAAGTGAGCAGAAGAAGGCAATAGTGGTCCTGGGAGCTGGCTGGCCAGCCCAGGAGTGAATTCATGCTGGGTCCCACCATGTATTATCACGTAACTGTCTGTATGCTAAGTTTTAGAGTCAGATTTGCTGGGAGAAGCTTTGTTGACTTAAAAAGAGATAAAAGGAGGGGGTAGGAAGCACAGAGGGAGTGACTGTGATGGGCCTGTGGCTTGAGTTCCTGCACGGTTAATGCTGTTTTCCCCCACTCCCGGGTGAGGTTCCTGGAGTTATCAAAGTGGAAACCCAGATACGCTTCGGTCCCACAGGGAAAGAGGTGGGGAGAGGTTTATTTTCCTGACAGCTCACTTAACGATGTATAGTCATCTGGCAAAGCAATATATGCGGCTTTCCCTCTTATTTATGAGGTCTGAGGGAGCGCAACGCAGCAGAGGAGGTTATTTGCAGCTAGGATGCCATTGCTGGCAATTGCTGCTGCTGGGGGGGGTGTCCTGCTTCTCCCCCTGCAGCCCCAGTAGCTGAGAGAGAAGGGGGGCTTCTGCGGTAGTTAGGGGGGGTTCAGTCTCTTGACACCCTGATGTTTTCATGGCATACCTGAAAATTGCATTAGCTTCCCCTTGGTGATTAGCCTGCTACACGGTGGTGTTCGATCCTGAAGTTGTGGCTCAGGAAGGGTGTAATTCTTCCATCAGTTTAGGGGGAAAAGAAAAAAGGGGAGGGGGAGAAGAGGGAATTACTGCTGTTCTCTAGCAGATGTGGCTCTTTATTGGAAGGAGCTGGTGTGTAATGGACCAGCTGCGGTGAGCTGTAGGAGATTTGCCTGTAGCTCTGGGATGTGGATGGTGCACACTTGAGGACAGGGGTTTGGGCCCCAAAAATGCATCCTCACAGCAGCAGTTTGGCATCCGCAAGTGCCTGCTGCTCCTCGGTGACCCTTGGAGGAGATGTGGTTCCTTTATGCTTGTAAAATGCCCTGCTGGCCTAGAAAGGAAGCATTAGAAATGTGCAAATAATTAATTACTAATTAGTCAGTAGATTATTCACAGAATAGAGCCAGAGGCTATGCAGTTCCTGCAGAGACCAGGGAGAATGCTGTAACCCCCTGGGTCTGCGTGGTAGGTGCTGAGAAGTCGCTGTGCCCGAAGCAGCAGAAATAGGAAATAACTGGGAGAAAAAAAAAAAAGTGTTTTGGGAGAAGGAAGGGAAAAGAGATGGTGCTGGGAAGGAGAGGACAACACAGTGCTCTTGGGTGGATGAGAGCAGTCAGAGGTGGGATCAAAACCTCTGTCACGGGCATACCAAATCTTCTGGTGAGGATCAAACTTCCCAAGGGAGTATCAGAGCTCCCCATCTGCCCCAAGGCTGCTGCAAGAAGGGGAGGAGCAGGGGGAGCCACAGCTGTGTGTGATGATTGAGGGGAATTGGCACCAGCTGAGTGGAGGTGGGTTTTAACAACCTGTTTCTGAGCAGCCATAGAGGGAGAAGTGTCCTGGGGAGGTCAGCTCCTCTGGCAACTCTGCTCCAGCCATCGCTTCCCTGCAGAGGGGTTGTTTGCAGGAGTAACTGGGGTAAGTGTGTCAGGGTTTTTTGCTGTGTAAACCAGTAAAGGTGTGCCCTGACTGGGGAGATGTGTACTGGTGCCAGTGTGGGCACTGTCCCAGAAACAGGGGCTGGGGCTCACAGGTCCTGGGTGAGGAGGGGACAGCTGGGTTGTCAGAGCGCCCCCCCCTGCCCCAGCTGAAGGGTTTGCTATGGGGGTGTAGGGAATTTGTTTCCCCCATGGGAAAGCCTATCCCTGTTTTACACCTGAGACTGGGTGGGTGGTTGCTGGTGCTACTAAGGGTAGGGATGGTGCCTCTGAAACCTGTATCTCTGCACTCATTAAGGTACAAAGCTTCCCTAGTTTGCTTTATTTATAAAAAACCTTGGTGTTGAATGAGGCATTAAGTTAACCTGACAGCAAGTTGGTGGTGAAGATGCAAGCTTGAGGCACTCCCAAACTTTATTTTAGCCCTGACATCTTGTTCTGGCACTGATGGCTGTGGACCTGCCCTGTGATGGGGGCTGAGCAATAGGTTTCCACCCTTTATTTCAAGCCCCCAGTGGCTCCTGGCCTGGTTGTTGATGGAGGAGGGAGGGGATGGCCAGGGTCCCAGGCAGCAGCTGACATAACTCCTGTTTAACAGAAATCACTTCCCAGATGGGCCTTTGGCTCTGGTTTAACTGTGTCAGTCCTGAAAACATACAGCAGTGAAACATGCCCAGCTCTTGCTTTTTCAAGCTGTTTGGTTGCCCTCTGAGGATAGTAGTTGCTTGAGCCTTGAGGGATGTCCTTGGAGGCTGAAGCAGCAATAAAAGCTCCTGTGGTGAGGCTGAGGCTGCTCACCTTGATCCAAACCCAGAGAACTTCCTGCTGGGAGCAGGGTGACGCGGTTTCTTAAGCATCAACATGGGAAAATGATAAGGGGAGCTTCTTTCCTGTCCAACTAATGATCTGTGGTACTGAGAACTTGGCCTCAGTCTGCTCTCTGGGCTGAGAGTGGGGGCAGGAATTAAAGTAGCCAGACCCTGGGCAGCTCCTGTGGCTGGGGTGTCCTGCCCCTGCAGTGCCAAGCATCATCCCTGAACGAGGGTGAGGAGGGAGTGGGGATTTTGGAGTGCAATAGTGTCCTGATGGATGAGCTGAGCCAGCCAGGACTAAGTCCTCCTGTTGGAGGGTTTCACATGGGGTGAGCTGGGAGCAGGGTCACGTGGAGTTCATGCCACTGCTCCCCAGGACTGGTAGATCCCCAGCAGTCATGCCTGCTTCATGGGCTTGTTTTGCTTTGGTTTGCTTTGTAGAATTTCAGTTTGCTGCTTTCCTAGTGAGGGTCTTTAGGTGTGGTGGGTGTAAATCTCAAGAAGGTCCCTGCAGACCCAGGAGCCAGAAGTGTGTTCCTAAGGAAATGCCTCCCCGTGGTGTCATCAGCTCAGTCTGGGGGTGGCAGTGACTCCTGGAAGCTGTCACGTCCCTGGCAGGGGATGCAAGGAACCAATTAATGTTGGTTGGCTTTTTATTTGTTTCCTGTTCTGGCTGATACCTCAGTGACTAATAACAAAGGGTGCTAAGAGGTCCTGTCTGCCTCCTGCCTGCATGGCCAAAAGAGTCAGGGTGATGCCTGGAGCACATTGAAGTCCCATTACTGTTTTCAGTGAGGTTTGGAGAATGAAGCTCCAGCCTGAACCCCATTCGTGATTGCTCATAGCGTCTTGTTTGGTTGATCCATGGGCAAAGCTCAGAAAGGAGCCACCTGCATCTTCCTGCTGGGATCTCAGTGCTGGGTGGATCTCTCTTTATCATAGGTAGCTGCCTGCCACCATGCAGTTTATGGTGCATCACTTGTACCTCTTCAGACCTGTTACCTCTTTTCCTGCATGATCAGAGAGATCAGTGCCCAAATCTGGGGACCAAGAAATGCCCCGTGGCCGTTGGACTGGAGTCCCCAGCAGTACCAACAGGAGATTGCTCTGGCAGGGGGATTGGACTAGATGATCTTTCAAGGTCCCTTCCAATCCCTGATATTCTGTGAGATGCTGTTTGGGGAGATCATTTTAAAAGGAAATCACCTGTGAACTGATCTTCTCCCTTAGTTGCCAGTGGGTTTCTCTGGCTTGCAGAATGCCAGTGGCAGCCAGCAGCAGATGAGGCACAGGCTTTCTCCGTGTGCTTTTACCCTGTGCGCTGGAGATGGCAGCAGAGCGCTCCTGGCTCCTGTGTTTCTTGGGGCCTTTAAATGTGCTTTTTCTCTCTTTGTGTCTGGGGCTGCTGGAAGGCTGGAGTATTGATGGCTTTTTAAAGTGTTTAGTATGGTTGTGATGTGCTGGTCAAAATACAGATGGGCTCTTATGTCTTAACCATTCATCAAATTGTGTTTCCATTGATTTTTCCAGGGCTTGTTGTTTTGTTTTTTTTTTTTCTTTCTGAAATTCCAAGTCTAATTGCAGATCTCAAAGCCAGAGGCAGCTATTAAATCATCTGGTCTTACCTGCTGTACAACGCAGGCCCTGCAGCTCCATCCTTTGGGCTCTGTACTGAGCTGGCACTTGATTAAAGCAGATTTCTGTGTTTATTCTGGGGAACAGAAAGCTCCCTGGAGGTAGCTTTCAAAACCCTTGCAGGGTTTGCCTGTTTGAACTGAACATCTCTCACTAAACCGTGTCTGTAACTGAAAGGTGCAGCCTTTGTTGTTTTTAACCCCGTGTTTCTTGCTTGGGTTGGTGGGAGTTCACAGCAGATGCTTGCTGTCGGCCAGGTTGACAAACCCGCAAGGTACAGATCCCGGACGGCTTGTGGGAACATACAGACAACCCAATATGAGCTAGCAGTAAGTTCCGAAGTTTATTGACAGCACAGCAGTTATATAGCCTTGTACATAGCTATGCATACTCGGTAACATTTGATAGGTTCTTAGCAGAGGAATTTATTTGCATAGAGCTTCCTTATCTGCGGTTACAGCTGCGTTTGAACTCCTCCTTGAGCATCTTAACTCCAAGGTCACTCCAACCCTGGGGCCTGCCTTTAGTTACACAAGTGCAAGCAAACTCCTGTCAGGAGGTGTGGGGAAGTGGCTAGTATCAAAGGGCCATGTTCCTATGACTGTGATGCGTGACATGCCATGTCAAACCCCAAGGCAGCCTGCTACTGTGTAAGACTACACAGTAAGACTACACAGTAGTCTTACACAGTCTTAGGTTCAGCTAAGTGAGGGATGCGCCTCCAAGCCCTCTGGCACATATACAGAATTAAGTAGTGCCTATCAGCTACAAGGACAGTGTATGCTTGTGCTAATCAGCAATCTAAGAGGCAGGAACCAGGTGCAACTTATGGGCCAAAGAATAAGCATATTAATCTGTTTCACTGTATTTTCTCACGCCTGGAGACTATATAAGCACCGAGCTGAAGTTAATAAACGCACTAGCTTATGCATCATATTGGTACGTGTACTGGTGTCCTTCTTTCACGACAACAAGGAGGCCCTGTGCCCCANCCCCCCCCCTTTTTTTTTTTTTTTGTTTTTAATCCAATTTAGCTCTTTATTACCCAAAATGAACCCCCTCCATTCTGCCCCCTCCCTCCATCAATGACGGGGGACGGGACGACACGACACGAGGGGACCCCCCCAGGGAGTGGGGGAGGATTTGGGCCTGACCCCCCCCCCTTCCTAAAGCTCCGGGTGCCGCTCGATCTTCAGCAGCTCCACGTCAAGGATGAGCACGGCCACCCCTGGGATTTTCGGGGGGGGCCTCGATCCCCGTAGCCCAGTTCGGGAGGAAATCACCAGTTTCCGCTTCTCCCCCTCACACATCCCCAGCAGTCCCTGGTCCCAGCCCTTGATGACTTGGCCGGTTCCCAGTGAGAAGACGAAGGGCTGGTCCCGGCTCGGGCTGCTGTCGAACTGGGAGTCGTCCTTCAGGTGGCCCGTGTAGTGCATGTGGAGCAGGTCCCCGCGCTGGGAGCGCACTCCGCCGGCCTCCGCCGCACCTCGATCTGCACCTTCCGCTCCGGCTCCGCCGCCAGGGCCAGCACCCAGCCCCACAGCTCCACGGCCATTCCGCTCCGACCCGCGTGACACTCCTCCGTAACTGCCGCCGCTACGTTTTTCTCCATATGACACTTTTTCAGGCAGTTCGGCACTTCCCTTCAGGGTTTCGATAATTTCTTCGCGGTCTTCTCATCGTTTATCATCTTGTCCCATAAATCGGTCCCACAAACTCGCCAAATCAAGGGAGAGAATAATTCTCCTGTTTTTTTAAAGTAGCCAAGAGTCCGACCGTAGTCCACTAAGGCTACTACTTCGGCGTGCTTAACCCCTATCCCCAGTTTTTCTCAAAAGCGACTAAATAATGAGAAAGCTACCTCTTGTTCCATCCATCGGAGATCTCCTTAATTCCGGCACTTCAAACTATGATTTCGCGTCCCACCGCGTCTAGGCAGCCCACGTCGAACGCTATGCTGCAGCCGGCCAGAGTCACTCGTGGTACGGGGTCCTCACGGTGCTCCTATCCGTAGTCTTTCTCCCGAGTCCTACCTCGATCGGTGGCCCCACGTCGTATTGCTCAGCCGCCGAGACAGCCGTTCGGGTCCCTGTTCAGGCGCCACTTGCCGCCGGTCGGGGCGANGGGGCGGGGCGACAAACCCGCAAGGTACAGATCCTGGACGGCTTGTGGGAACATACAGACGACCCAATATGAGCTAGCAGTAAGTTCCGAAGTTTATTGACAGCACAGCAGTTATATAGCCTTGTACATAGCTATGCGTACTCGGTAACATTTGATAGGTTCTTAGCAGAGGAATTTATTTGCATAGAGCTTCCTTATCTGCGGTTACAGCTGCGTTTGAACTCCTCCTTGAGCATCTTAACTCCAAGGTCACTCCAACCCTGGGGCCTGCCTTTAGTTACACAAGTGCAAGCAAACTCCTGTCAGGAGGCCCTGTGCCCCAGCAAAAGTTTTACTTGTGCAAGCCATTTAGACGGAGGTTGTAGCCATTTTCTTCTAGCCAATTCCCAACAGATGCTTGAGTGAAAATCTTCCGGCTGTTACTGGCCCCAGTGAAAGGCAGGAATGAAGGGGTCAGGAGTGGGATGTCCTTGGGGATGTGCAGGACCTTTCTGAAGGTTGTCCACCTCGGTTGTGTGCCTTTGTGATTCCAAACATGTCCAGCTTCATCTATTTGGGTCGAGTGATTCTAGGTTTCTAGAGAAAGTTGCAGAAGTGCCACGAGCTGCAGAGAGATGCACAGATTTGCTTCAAGGTCTTGCAAACAAGAGCACCGCAGGATGGCAAGCTCTAAAGATGCAGTCTCCATGTGATTTGCAGTACCTTAATGGGTATTCTGAGTTGTAAATACCTGTATTTAAGTAGCAAAACGTCATGAAGTTGTGTCAAAGGAAGAATGGCTGCAAATCATAGAATAATTTTGTTTGGAAGAGGCCCTTGGGATCATTGAGTCCAACCATCAGCCCTACTCTACGAAGTTCTCCCCTGTGCCTGCTCTTGTGTGGTTTCTCTAAATGTGCTGTTGGCCGCTGCTGGAGACGGAGCAATGAACTGGAGACCTTGCTGGTCCAACCCCACGAGGTAGCTTTTGTGATTGTGCAGCTGTGAATGATTGGAGCTACAAGAGGGGCAGGCTGTCTGGAGAAAGCATCCTCTGGAAGCACCTATAAATTAGAGGTGATGTATTTAATCCAATGTGCTGCCTGCAGTGCTATATCGCCTGGGAGCTGAGAACTTTAGCTCAGGAGGCTCAAGACTTTGTGGACTCAGGGTCTACCATGTCCTGTAGAATGTCTTTGACTCACCTCAAGGTAGTGCTGTGAATTAAACCACCTGCCTAAATGACAGATCAGGGGGAGTCTAAGAGCTGTCAGCATTATCAATCTCCCACCCTGGCACAGTGATGAGTGAAAAGAACAATATTTCTATTTAAAAGCAAATTTTAATTTAAGCCAGGAGCCAGTCCAATATAAGATGGAGTGTCTTTGTAGCTTGAAATGATAAAAGAGGAAACAAGTAATCTTTCATTGTTGTACAGCTTTCATTTCTGGTTTGAAAGGATCTAGTGTTTCATGGGATTTATTTGTAGACGGACAAGAATAACTTTTTGGTTCAGCTTTTGGCTAAAGCAGAGTTTGTTTTGATTTGGGATTTTTTTTTTTTTTTTAAAAAAACTTTTAAATAGTCTTTGGCTCCAGTTTTTATTGGAAATCCAATCCCCTTACACACAGATTTTCTTAATTGTTTCTATGAAAAACAACATTGGGTGGAAGAGTGTTGTTCTAAGCTGCAGAACGTGTAGAGCTGACCTCAGCAGTCAGCCTGTGCACAGCTTCGAAGCACAGCACTCTTAGAAGGTAAGGGTGGAAAATGACCTGATGTCAGTGGGTCTGAATACATCATGTGGATATTGCTGCTTCCAAAGTTGGGGGGGGTGGGGTGGGGGGCACGGAAATACAGAAACCCCAATGTTTCACTTGAACTACACCACAAGAGGGCAACCCGAGGCCACAATTCGGGTGGCCTGGGAGAAGTTGGTAGGGGCACCAGGAGAAGATGACATGCTAGAAAATATAGCCACCACCGCTTCCCTGGTGGAGAGCAGGATGTGCCAGAAGGGTGATGGCTGTGGCAGCATGTTTCCTGAGTGTCCACACGAATTACAGGTGGTCTTCTCAATGGGAAGCAATTTGTCAGCATTGGCTAAATTCATGCTAGATGCTTCTCTCTTGTGGATCAAGGTAGAGGTTGCTGCTACCAGTCTGAGTTAGTGGCATGGGACTCTGCCCTGTTAATTAACATCTGCCAACACCCAAAGCAGCAAAGTGGCTGAAATTAAAGGTATGAAATGCCTAGTAGAACTTGCTCAGGTGCTGTTGCTGTGGATCTTGGAGGAGGCTTGAGGCTTCTGTGCAGCTGAGTTGTCTTACCCCGTTCCCTGCAGAATGGTGGAGAAGGCTCCCTATGCAGAAGGCAGAGACACAGGACCCCTGGCCAGCCTACAGCTTACCTTGCCCAAATCACACTGTAGCAATGGAAAATGCAAGAGGGTATTTGGAAAAAGCCCTCCCTGTGAAGGGTGGCCAAACACTGAAGAGATGGCTGAGGACATGGTGGACCATCCCAGGCTGTTTGACACTGTGCGGGACCTGATGTTGTACCCTGCTGCCCTCTGCTGCTTCATGACACCCTCTTCCTCCTCCTTCACTTGGAGAGCAGGGGATGCAATGTGAATGCAGCAGGAGATGGAGGATGGAGCCCAAATTGAGACTAAAGAAATAATTCTCATCTTAGCACTGGCAATTCGAGTGGAAATGACCCTGTGGAACCAGACGGTGTTTTTAAACTCTTCTGACATCAGAAACATCACTTTGGAAATGGATGGAGCAAGCCAAAAATGCCTTAAAGCTGGTTCAAAATGGCTGGATTTTCAAAAGGGAGTTTGGAAAAAAGAGTGTCTGCTTGTGGAGGGATGAGGACTCCCTGCTCCTGCTGGGAAGGGGATTCCCTTCTGGGAGGGGATGGCTGTCCAGCAGCCCTGGTCAAGGTCACGCTGGGCTGAGCTGCGGTGAGGGGCTGTGCCAGGGCTGCTGTGTTCATGACCTGACTCACAACAAGGGCTCGTTTAAACAGTAGCAGGAGCTCAATTAAAACAGAGACACTCTCAATTTAAAAGTACGTAACGGCAGGAAAAACAACCCGTGATGAGTTAAAGAACTGACTCAGGCCAGCAAAGGCCAGTCCTGAAATAGACCTCGAATGGGACTTGTTGAAAATGCTTCCATCAAAACAGTTTCCTGATGGAGAATTTGGCATTTCTACTCAAAGAAATCTTTCAAGAAAAGCATCTGCTTCTGTGGAAAATTTCATCTTTTTGGGTTGGAAAAACAGAGCATGTGAAAACTGAAATCTTTCAGTCCAGTGATGGGTCGTGCCAGTTTTCAGGCAGACTCCACCTCTGTGTTGAACTTCATTTCTCATTCCTTTGATCCCTCACTTGCCTCTACGGGAGGAAAAGTCCCTCTAATTATTACGTCTACCCCTCCCCATCTCCCTGCTGTTCTTAGCAAGTTGTGCACACCATGAAAACTTCCCCCACAGTGGGGAGGACGGTGAGGTTGGGTTTTGAAGCAGTAAGTGTGGCACCTCCTGCAGGATACCCAATGCTCTCCTCCACTCTGGGAAGCCCATCTCCATCTCATGTTGGTGTTTCATGCATCCTGGGAGGTGGCTGCTACTGGGCAACCAGGAAAGACGACTCATTCTACTGGGCTGATTTGTGACTCTACTGAGTTATTTTGCAGCAAGTGTTTTATTTTCCAGGTGTTTCTGTATTTCCTTGCTGCCTCCTTCCTTGCTTCTGTTTCTGTCCCTGAGCACCCAAGTCCTGATGGAAATCCAACATATCAGATGGAGAAGTTGCCTACCCAGGTCCATGTGACAGGATCAGAATTAGTCCTAGGACCAGTTTGTTGACTCAGGATGTGTTGCCCTGTAAAGCAAGAATTGTTGGACTTCACTGTGCCTCCCATTGTCAGCAGTAAGAACTTACTCTTCAAAAAATACTTGAAAATAGGAAGCTGTGGAGATGGAGCAGAGTTAATGGGTAAGAGATCAGGATGAGACCTGAGATCAGGTGTTGAGGACAGCTCAGAAGAGGCCTCTGCATGATGAGTAATACCTCTTCTAGTTATAGTGTTTAGGATAAGCATGTTGAAAAAGCAGGTCAGTTTGTGTCAGATATGGAAATGAGCAGTTTAAAGCACATAAACAGTCTAAAACCCGTTAACTGTCTCCTCCATAGTGGGCCCTGTTACCCCACTGTTGAAAGCTGAGGCTCCCTCTGGAGGCAAGGCGTTGAGCTCCAGCAGCCACCAGTGTTTGGCAGTTCCTGTGTTGCCCAAGCTATCTTCTTCTGGTGTGTTGGGCTGGAAAAGCCATAGAGCATGGGATGATTTGTTTCTAATGGCAGTTCTGCTTCTGCATTCAACTGGGCCCAAGAAGAGGAAGCAGTCTTAGAGGTGTTGGAGGCTCAGAAGCAACCTGGGTGTCAGGGAGGTGTGGGTGTAAGGTTTGGGCAGAGTAGAACTGTTCTGCTTCTCTGCCATGATTCTTCCTGTCTGTACAAAAGACTAAGACTTGTAAAAAGGAGATGTATCTCACCCTGAAGGAGACTTCCAGATACTGGTGGTTTTGATTTCTTATTGCAGTTCTCACTGTCACTTCTGCTTGTTGTTTTTCCCCCCCATCACAGTCGTGGGCAGGGGTAGGTGATGCTCATCTAATGGTGCTAGGATATGGCACATGCCTAAGACGATGCAATGCTTTGAGGTCCCTAGGCAGAAGGACTGCCAGAAATGTTGAAAATAAGTATTCTTCTGGCAGCATAGTCATTGTAATGTAGACTATCTCCAGTTTAACCATTAATCTGATACAGAAGTGCTTGTATCCATTTTTGAACATTGTCTTCAAAACAAAGTTGGGAAAACTGCAGGACACTCGCAAAAACAGATATTTGCATTCACAATTAAGTGCCCCCACTTGAAAATAGTGGGGGGAAAATGTCTTAAATGCTATGTTTGTCCTGGACCACATCAGCCTGGGCTGGTGAAAGCTCTCCACAGTCAGCAGAGGGAGTCCCTCACGTTTGTGTCCCATCACCAGGAGAGCTGTGGTCAGAGAACTGCTTTAATTCTAGCAGCCCTAGGCATGTGAAAAACCTTCACAGAAAGGGGGATTTGTGCTTGTATGTGGTTCTTCAAGGCCCAGGCATTGTCATGAAATGTGTTTGCCACTGATGTGAGTGAGGGACTGAGCTGAAAACCCGCATGGACTCTGGGACGAACGTGTTTTCCCCACGTGAACTTTATGAAAGGACTTCTCAGTCTCTTTAAGAAAACAAAAAAGTGTTAGGAGCAGAGGCTTGGCCAAAGCTTGGGGTCCTGGTTTGGAGGCTGGAGGGAACAGAAAAGCCTCAGTGGAGAGCATTTCTGAAAAAACAACCCAGGTACAGGCCAGGCTTATGTTTCTATGCTAGTGCAGGGTCTATTTACCAACCTTCCTTTGCTCTTGGAGAAGCAGAGAGGCATTTTGGAGAGAAAATCGGAGAGAGCCCTCTGTCCCAAGATCTGGCTGTGTCCTGTTTTCTTGTGTCTTAGGTTATAAAGGCCTGTTAAAGCACAAGCACAGGGCTGCAGGCTGACAGGTAGAATCACAGAGTCGTTTAGGTTGGAAAAGCCCTTTAAGATCATGGAATCCAACCATTAACCCAGCACTGCCTAGTTCACCATTAAACCACCCTCAGCACCCCAACTACACTCCTCTTAAATTAAGTACCTCCAGGGATGTTCTGTTTAACATCAAGGCTGGTGTGACAGCCCCTTGTGGAGCCAGAACTGCCCTCAGGGCAGGAGCAGCAGTGATGGAGAACCCTCTGTGCAACTCTCCTGGTGCCTTTCTGCAGGAGGTCTTCTACAGGCCCCAGGGGGCTCCCCTTTCCTCCCCCCAGTGTGGGCTTGGGTCTATATTATGACAAAACTGATCAATCAATTGTATTTATCTGCCAAATTTCCCTGTAGCCCTTGGGAATCGGTGCGCTATTGGCAGAAAGGGAGAGAACAGGCTGCAAGTGGCTGGAGCATCTTCTAACCCCAGAGAACTATTGATTCTTCCTCTGCTGCCAGGATTTTTGAGGAAAGAAAGCAAGGCAGAAGGTACCAACTTAACAAACTGGTCATGTCCCAGTGGATTTTATTTTTTCTGCCTGCTTCCTGCAGCCTCAGTGCACCAATTCCTCCACCCCATGCCCCGAGTAAGGCAGTCCCGAGGTCAGGCTCTCCCCTTGGCAGCCTGCAGCATACAAAGGGCTGAGGAGAAAGGGATTCAATCCTGTGTATTGGCAGTTGTGTGTGATGGTTGTATTAAAAGTACTCACTGTCAGCTGAGCCATCGCTTATAATTGGCTTTTATTTCTCTGCGCGCCTCCTGGCAACAGTGGCTCTTCCCAGGCTGCTGGTGGGGCACTGGGTCTGGGAAGGCTACTCTGTGCACCAGAGGTATGTGGAAACACTCAGAACAAGCTCAGGAAGAGCAACGTGGCCCCTTTCTGCCTGTCTCTAGTCTTGTCTGAGCATCCCACCTGAAGCCTTTCCCTCTGCAGACTCTCCGTTGAGCACTGGCAAAAGCCACCTCGGTTATGGCCGGGTGGATTTTGATGCCCCGGGAACAGTGCATTGTGTTTGGGGTGGGCAAGTTTGCCATCACTCAGTTATGGGGCAATAACCAAGTTACTGTGCAAATGCTTGGTTACTCTGGGGAGGGTGGAGGGAGGCTGGGTTGTGTTTGGGTTCTGCACAGCAGTGCTCCTCAGAGGAGCACCAGGACCTTTAGGCCTTGAATTAGCTTTTCCTTTTGATTGTGGTGTTCTTAAGCATCACAACTACATAAAAAGCAGCAAAATGCATGGAGAACAGGTGAGTTCAGAGCATATTTATATTGATGATACTGTATAACACAGGTAGGGGTTGGAACAAGCTCTTGCAGTGAGTCTCAAATGCTAAAAGTACAGATCCCTTCAGGTCGGGGCAGTGAGAGGTGCATGGGGGGAAAGTTGCCCCTTGGCGGTGGTGTGGCCAGGTGGATGCCACTGATTTACATAGTGAGAGTTATGCCATCTGGGCCCGTTTTCTATTTTGAGGACCTATGCTAAGTTTTGGGATATCCTAAGATATGAACCTTCTACAGGTTTTGCATCACTCTAAAGAACCTTTCTCATTTATTGTTTTTTTAATCTTACCCCTAATGCTAGAGCACCTCAAGTTGAAAACACATGAAAGTCAGACCAATACTTCCTTGAAATAATCCCCATAAGCATTTGAGATGTCACTGTTGTCTAGTCTGTGTATCCTAGACATTACTAGTTCCATCTGATTGCATTTTTATGTTTGCAAATAGAATAATCTAATGACCTAATTTCTGAAGGAGGCCTGTTATTTATTACCTGTGGTGTAAATTCTACCAGCTTCTGAATAAAGAACATTGGGGTTTTGAATTTCTGCTATTTTTAAAGATCCAAATCTCTGGGGCAATTAATCATTTTTCTGACATATTGAATTCAGTCATGTGTTATAGCAACAAAACTTCATATGGGCAGTTTATGATGCAACATTAACTTGTCAGTAAGAAGGACAATTCATGACTGTCTATGAGTAGCAAGTGGCAGTCATTTGGACAACTGTCCCATAGTTTTGCAGGCATCAGCAAATTTTGTTGGCAAAGTCTATGTAGGCAGAACATAATATAAGCTTTTACTCATATATTTAAAAGAAAAAAACAAACCCAAAAACCAACAACAAAAAAAAAAAAACCAAAAAAAAACCAAAACACAAAAAAACCAATAAAAATTATAATCTCCTGCCAGGAGTTTCCACTTATTTTCCATAACAAGAGCTGGAGAGTCTGTAAAAGCTGGCTGCATAAAAAGAAATTGCATTGGATGGATTTTTTCCTTTACAAGGAAGATGGAAGAATCTTGAATTTGTTTGGATGCATGAGTCTTCCTAAGCTGTAGTTTGCCAGCTCTGTTAGTGCCGAAGGGAGGGCTCTGTCTTAGGGACAGGGACTGCATCAATGAAGTGCTGGTACTGGCGGATGAGGCGTACGACAATAAGCACGTGGGAGCAGCAAGAACAACCAAGCAGGACGTTTTCTGAAGAAGCAATGGCCTTGGCACGCCACAGCCTGGCTCTTCTCAGAGGTTTTGTTCTGGGATATCAGAGGAAAGAGACGCAATATCATTGAGGGAGGAGAAGGGTATGCTTCACTGCCGTCTGTGGTGGGGCGCCGAAGGGTCCTTGAGAGTGCAGGGAAAGTGGCTTTGCTTTGGTGCGGTAGAGAAAATGGAAAGATAAAAGCAGAAGGAGTAATTACAGAGGGGAAGGGCAAACAGATTAAGAGAGGTCTTTGCGGTGCTGTTCCAAGCAGATACTCACCGAGGCAAGATTGCCTGCCAAGGCCAGAGGAAAGGAAGCTGCAGGAATCTGACGATGAGCTCACACATGGACCTGAATGGGGATTTTGGCAGGGTCGGGGGGGGATAGGAGAGGCCATGTTCTTGGAGTGGTAAGCCCCGTGCGGTTACTCTGCTTGGGTCTGGTCTGGTAGCAGGGAGCAAACTGAGTGGGGACACAGTGATGCCCAGGGTTCTGGTCGTAGGGCTGGGAAGGTCATGGCAAGCGAAGACCCGGTGGGGAGACTTTTGTGGGGCAGGGGGTGAGATGAAGAATTTTAACTGGAATAAGGTTCCGTTGGGAAACTATGTATCTATCTATATGCTACGAGACAGGTGGGAAATCAATGGCAGGTGAATTAACCTAAAATTGCTTGCTGTGTTCCACAAGGCAAGATGATACTAAGGATTAAATGTTGAAGGGGGTGATTATGAACTCTTCTTCCCCTTGTAAGCGGGTTTGGACTGAGCCTTAATACAGGAATGAGCTGATGAGCGAGGGAAAGCGTAGGGGTAGTGCTGGCCTTCACCCAGACACACAGAGACCAGGCTGAAAATGCCCAACCTTGTCACAAGCTCTCTCCATCCAGCAACGGGGAATTTGGTGCACAGTGGAAAAAGCAATGCTGCAGAAGCCCATGTCAGTGGGTGGAAGGCTTTCCAAAATGCAGTTAGAGCAGAAAGCACAGATGCAGAGGTGGGAGGCTATGTAACACAGATGTACGCCCAGTGTCATGAGCATGGTGTGGCTCCACAGTGTTTCTCCATGCTCCAAAGCACCTTTGTGGCCCAGGAGGAGGCTGTACCCTGCGAGGCTGTTTCTGCATGAATGGGTGAAGTTGGAACGGGATACATGGACCGAATGTATGGCATGTCCTAGCTGTTCCTCCCTGACCACAGGTCACACCCTTTTTCCAGCTAAAGGCCGCTGGCCTCATTCTTCTAGCTGGGAGCAGAGAGACTTGAACTACTTAGGTCTAAGCTGGATAAAAGAGGCTTCTATAGCAGCCATTTATGATGGAAAACACAAGTTACATACGATTTGGGGATGGGAGCATATGGTCTCTAGTACCTTCACATACCTCCCAGAACACAGTAATCTCTGTCTTGTTTGTCTCGGATGAGCTGATGGCTGTATTGCGTGGAAGACTGACTTGTGAAGGACACAAACCCAAATTATCCCAATCAAAGGAAATGGAGGGAGTATAATAAGAGATCAGCTTAGCTGGGGGCTGCTCGGAACCCTGTGACTCAAAAAGCAAAGACCAAAAAAGAAGTAGAAACTAGACCAAAGGAATCGGCATGCCTCCAAAAAATAGTAGAAGGAAAAATCATTGTGGATGAGACCAAACAGACAATTGCCCGTGCCAGAACATTTTGCGACTTCTGTAAGTCCATCTTACCTGCACGACTGCAGTTTGCTGTTTCAGTTAGTGCTCTACAAAGACTGGTGATGCCATGGGCTCATGCTGGAGGAACTTGAATAATTGGCTGGGATAAAATTCACCCTGAAGTAGCCAGAATAGTGCCAAAGAGGTTCTTGAGCACCTGTTTGTTCTTGGCTACCTTCAAGAACTCCTGGGGATGAGTGAGGTAACACTGAACTGAAAAGGCCAACCTAGTACTTCACTTTAAAATATGGAGGAGAGGAGGAAGAAACCAGGAACTGCAGAGCAGAGTGGCTTGCCTCTGGGTTCTGAAATAAGGCAGTGGTTTTGCACCTCATGGGTGAGATAACAAGGCCTTGTCAAAAATAAAACCATTAAATCCAGCATGTTTGCTTCAGCTATCTAGCAAGAGGGCTTTATGCATGGGGAGGAAGGGTAGATGATGATGTAGGTAAGGTTTTTGATGTTCTAGCTCTTGATGTTACTGTATACAAGCTAGAAAAATGTGGTGTGGATCGCACTGTGGCAATGTACTTACCAGTAATTCCAAGTTACTGTTGGGGAGCATCACCAAATTGGAGGTGTAAAGAATCTACCAGGTTCCAAAGAAGTCAAGAAGAGTGCAGTGGTGCTTTGTCCAGGTGTTAGGACCACTTTATATATGCACTAATGATCTGTGTGATAGGATAGGACACAGTCTTATAAAAGTTGCAGGTAACAGCATGCTGAAATCCGTACCTGTGTACACCCATGTGTGTACCGTGTTCATTGTACCTGTGAGGCTTCTCATATCTATCCTTCTGGTCAGAGATGAGCAGGGGTAAATGTTTAAGTGATGGGTTTTCAGAACAGTAATAGTTGTTTCTTTTGATGAGCGTTTTCTTTGTGCAGTAGCAGTTTGTTGCCTTGTGAAACTTGAAATGGATATGATTTTACTTCTACTTTCTTTGGGTGTTTGGTATTTTTTGGAAGATTTACCCAAGTGAGACCTGATTTAAAGGTTTGTCCTAATTCTTCCCCTGCTTCCCAGTTTTTTGACAGAAACCTACTAGTCTTGAGTAGGAGTATCTCCATCTCAGGGAGTTGGCCTCTGCTTATGAAAGTCCAATTCTTTCATGATGACCTACTGCCTTTCCATGGCTGCCTAATGGTGAGCAGAAGTGATGAATCCATGGCAGAAGAAAATGTGCTTTCACGTGACAATTGTTTCAAGTTCAAACCACTCCTTTGCACATGAGTGCCTTCCTGTTGGATGTCTGTTCTTGAACCTGCCTTTTTAATGTGTTTTTTTTTGGTTTTTTTTTTTCTCTGGTGGCTGGTGTTGGAGCATTCCTTGGCTGTAGCATGTGAATCCCACCAAATCCCTTGATCCTCCCCTGTCTAGTTTCAGACTTGTTTATGGAACAGAGTCCATGTAGGTATTAGTCGCTGAATTAGAAATGGAGGAGCAGAAATGTGTCAGTGTCAGATTGGATTTTCAGCAGTACTTGGCATTGGTCAAAAAAGATCATGTCCTCATGATTCCTCAGAGGATGTTGTAGCCTGGATCACTCTGGAGGCGGAGTGGGGCTGAGCTGGGTAGCCTTAAATACGAAAAGTAAAATTTTAGCGATGGTATTCTTGGCCAGTTGCACGTGTTGACTTGGCTGTGGGACCTGATGGCACAGCCGTTCATTTGTGTTGGTTGGACAAGATAATGGTGGAATGTTCCTCTAGTCTTGCCCCCCGTCCACTCTAGGCACGTGAAGCCGGTGGGGAAATACAGTGTTAACTGCATATATTGATGGTTATCAGAGCTGTTCTCCTTTTAATTAATCCAGACTTTTTAGCCTCCCTCTGTCTGACGGAACAGCATGTGACCCCGCATAGCTCATGCCTTGTGAGAGAGATGATGTGCTTGGGAACAAGCAAGTTTCTGCATTGTTTGCTGTGGGCTGTTGACACAGGATTGCTGATATATCTCATGCTGTTCTATCCAGACTGTGGTACAGCTCCATGTTACAGTCAGACCTGCCAAAAAAATTACTGGGAGACAAGCTGACGTGGGAGGGGTGGTGTCGGGGGAACAACTGCTGATATGGTGACAACACTTCCAAAATTTGCACTGTTGCTTGAGTGTGCCATGAATTGATGGTGGTCTCTGAAATGTCGGTCTATGGCTGGCTGCAGGTGTTGGGATGACTTGGCAGAGCCATTTAGTTGATTTGGCTGAAGCCTCTGATGCAGCAGAGGTCTGAAATGCTCTCTTGTGGGCAGAGATGCCAAGTCTATTTGTGGTCCAATCGGACTTAACTAGCACTCCCTAACGTCACTCGTTTGCTTTAATTGTCTTGAATCTTGAGGCCATATGTTAATTTTGGAGTTTGTGTTGCTCAAGAGAAAAGCCCAGCATTCATCTATAGGTTCTCACTTTGTTAACATACCATTACCGTATAACAGAGTATTCTCTGGTATTAAAGTGGCTCCAACACCAAGACACAACTCCTTGTGGATGACGAGAGCCAGAAGAGTCCTTAGCTGCCTTCTTGTTGAGCAAGCCTCTGATCAGAGATGGTCACCTCTCTGCAAACCCTTTCTCCCTGCTTTTCTTCCCTGTTTGAAAGAATGTTGTGACTATATTGGATAGAGAAAAGCTCCTGCGTGCCTCACTTCTCTGTGTGTGTGTATGGTGTTTTCATGCAGTTCATTTCAGTTTGGGGTGTATTCTGGGTTTCTGGGTCAGAAGCAGCAGGGCATCACCACCAAAGGCCCCTGTTAGCAAGGGCTTTGCTGGCTATAATAGGATGCCTTGGGTATCCTCTACCCCTCCCACCCCAGCCGCCTTCTGCACAAGTCCTCTTTTCTTCCCAGACTGAAAGAACTGGCCACTGAGGGCAGTGGGGATTACCTGGCCGTGGGCATGGGCTGGGTGATATTTCGAGCTGGGGGCAGGCGAGGGCTGGGTGTGGCGGTGCTGGGGTGCAGGCTGTTTGCCTGGGAGATGGATCGGGGCTGTGTAACTCTGCAAGGACCTTGCCGTGTTACACAGCAGCTTTGTGGCTGAGCAAAAATAAATGATCGACTTATCCCCCTGCCAAGGGCCGTCAGTGGGAGGTCAGTGTTTGATATTTCCACACCCAAAAAAGCAGCCCCAAGCTAGAATTACAGTACAAAATACCCATTCAGACCTCTCCAGCCTTCTGTTTTCATTGACTTTCATCCCCTGCTTGTACACACAGAGTCCCTTCCTTTCCAAAAGAAAACAGTATTGCTGATAAGGGACACTTATCTCGGCAAGTCATTACAGAACAAGTGAGCTTTTGTGTTTGCATCTGATCCCTGTCACAATGTTAACAAACTCCCCGTATGGAAGCTTTATTTCCACTCTAAAGATGGCCCTTAGGGTACTGTGTGAGGTGCATTATATGTCTCATAAATACTTCCCACAGATGTTTCTTCCTTCCTTAAAAAAGAAGAAAAATCTCAAAACCTTAAGATGTCAGCCTTCCATTTGTTCTGTAAAAGGACTTTATAAACAATGATCCTTGGCTACGCTGCACAGGGATATTTACCCTTCCCGTACTCTTTGAGCTATTACTGGCCTTGGTTGCTTTCAAAGGATTAGCCAGTGCTAGAGTTTTCTCTCCCACTGCAGTGTGTTCCCATCAAAAACTGAATGCTCACCCACGGTCACAGTAGTTCAAATTTAATGTTTGGTTTCTACTACACAGCACGTCCTTGGGGTAGGTATGATGGTGCTGCGATACAGGGGTTCCTCACGGTGAATTTTTGCTCCAGAAAAACTTTCTGATTTAAGTGAAGTCCTCAACATGGAGGATTTTGTAGAAGAGGTTTTTCAGAGTGATTTCCAACCCGTGTCAGTCTTCTGTGGGCCTTTCTATAAGAAGGTTTCCAGGTGCCAAGGATGTAACTTCCTCTCCCATCAGAGGAAGTGGGTCCTATAAAAGTGCCACTAAGAATCAAGCCAGTCCAGGGATGGATGTGGCTTTCTTACAGGCTTCTGGTGAGATGACAACCATGCTCAGAGGTTCAGTTCAAGCTGAATGGCACTGGAACAGGAGGGTGGGAGACAGCTCTCCCAGCATGGTGTTGAAAGAGCTCTTCTGTATATCCCTCATGCAGCCAAAATCTGATGCAATTCTAATTTGATTATTTATGCCAAACAAGCTATCCTTGATAAACAAGAAATGAGCTGGTTGGAAAATGTTCTACTTCCGATAGGGATTTTTTTTGTTTGTCCCCCAGGAAAAAACCCAAACCCAGAATATTCCAATTCTCCAGTGTCATTTTGTCATGTGCTCTTGCTGCTCTTCAACAGACCTCCTTGCTCCTATCTTCCCCGATGCACCCCCTATGTCGGTTCATGTGCCGTGGGAGCCCTAGGCAGTGGTGTTGTGTCGGATGCTTTGTGCCTGGGAATGCTGCCTGCTGAGGAGCAGAGGGATTTTGAATCGCTGATTGCAGCTTCCCATGAGATATGTCATGTTTTGGGTTTTGTTCAGAAATTTTTGATGTTCCTTTTGAAGGAAAGGTCACAAAATTCTTAATCAGAAATCTACTTCTCCAGTGAAGAAGTTAAAATGGACTTTCTCTTCTATTTTGTTTTCCATGGCTTGCCACCTTTTAATTAAAACAGCCAAGCTGAAAACAAGCTACTCCTTAAAGAAGTCCTGTTGGTATATCCAAAACATCCACCACCTCTAATCCTTCTTAAATAAAGATTAAGTCTGTGGCCCTTTCCAGACACCTGCCCAAATACTTAGGCCTTGCAGTATGCTCAAGGGTTCAATCATTTGGACAGCTTTGGTCAAAGGAAAATTCTGAAAGCCATCAGTAAAGTGTCCCCAGCCAAAGGAAATGAGAAGACTGAGTTGTTTAGAGGCACAGGAGGCTTTGTGCCTACTTGGGGATCTCCTTCTTGAATGGTATTGGCTCTAGCAACATACAAAATGAGGTCTTAAAACTGCAGTGTATCCTATGAGTCCACACCTGGGTGATTAACCCCGTAGACCATTTTAGATTGAGTGTGTGTGTATGAAGGTCTGAAAGATTTAACTACCTTCCTCTTGTACCAATCTGTCTCCCTGAGATATATGCATGAATAATGTTAAGCATTTAACTAGTCTTCAGAGGGATTACTTGAGTGTCATGGCATGTAGGCTATAGCTTGCAGAGCTCTTCATGAAGAGTTACATGTCTTTTGGCCTTGTGTTGGAAAAGGGAAATTAAAAGCATAGTGAATGACAGAGCTGGGACTGTGTCTCGGATGACTATGTTTTGCTGCCTGTCTGTCCGTCTGTCTCTTGTCCACCCTGGTGCCTGCACATTGTGCTTTTCTGTCTGTAGCCAATCGCTGCTGCTGCTCAGACTTTGACAGTAGTGAACCTGGAAGAAGCTGACTTTTAAAAATAGCAATATTGTGAGATGTTGGATTTATGTTGTTTTCTGGTGATTGCTTTACTCCTACCTCTGTGTCCCAGTTGTGTTCCAGCCCCTTTCTCAGCAGGGGAGGTGGGGGGGCTAACCCTCTGACTGCAGTGGGAGCAGCACTTGTTTTGTGGGCAGTTTCTTAAGGTACGGGCTGGATCTCAGGGACCGGCTTGTGCTGAAGCCAGGGGTGTGTGTCTGCAGCTTGTAAAATCCAGCAGAACAGTTTTGGTCTACAAAAAATCCCCAAACCAACACAAAATGACAACCAACGAAACAAACGCCTATGATACTTTTGAAACAACTCCTTTACTAATTTTGGCTATTCTGGCAGAAACAGCTCTAACACCCTTGTACACCCTCTGCTGCCTTAGCTGTAATGACTCTTTACTGTTGTATAACCTTATTTGCAAAAAGGGGCCAAATTCTGCCAATGGGACAAAGCCAGAGCACAGGACTCCAGAGCCCTAATCTCCCCAGCTTTATAGCCTCCCCTCTTGCATCTACTTTTTTTTTTTTCATCTCCAATGAATAGAAGGCTTCATCTTTTTAAACTCCGGCAGGATAGCATGCATGTAGACTGACTCTGCCACAAACTCCTCAGTAACACTCTTGCTGTTTGGGGGAAGTAAATATGTGTGTTTCAAAAGTCTTTCTGTGTGGAGAATCTGTTTGGATTTGCACAGGAAGTGGGGAGCAGGCGTATAGGTAGCAATATTAATGAAGTTTTTTATAAAGACTTCATTCAAGGCTTTCAAAGAAAATATAGCTCTTAAGGGACCCACAGTTTATCTGCCAACTCCAAGAATCTGGTTGGAATTTAAAAAAATATATTTAAAGGTCTCTGAGAAGTACCAGATTAGAAGACAGAGTGGCCAGGGAAGGGCACATGGGAATTAGTGCTAGAAGAGGAGACTGGTCCTTGGGGGGCTGAGCTCTGCAGAAGGGTGCATGAGCCCACAGAGCCATCAATCCTTCTCTTGGCTGGAGAGTAATAGGAAGAGGAGGCGACTAATACAGATCCAGTCACCACCTTAAACTGTTGTGCCATGCTAAATTACGTACAAGAGTCCTCCTTCAGTTGTTGGATATGTGCTTTTTCAAGACTTTGAGTTCAGACCCCTTTCTCCTTTCTCCCACATGAGAAATGGCTGTGTTGGCTCCTTTGCTGTCTTAAAAATGGTGTTAAATAGTTTTGGTTCATACCCTCCATTTCCTTGAGGGTCCCAAGGTTGCTTGTTGTGGGATTGGAAGGAAAGTGCAGGGATCAGTCAGGTAAACTGTTTGGAAGGAGTACTTTAAGGGAGGAAGGGATGTCCAGGCAGGACGCAGCCAGAGGCAGTAGCATGGCATTTGCAATAGGTCTTTTCCACCCCTTAAGCCCCTGATGTGTCTAAATCCTTACTCTGAGGGGACAAGAATCAATCTGAGAAGCCTTTTGCTTATTACTTGGGGAAAACAAGTCCCCTGGTAGGAGCACAGAGGTGTATAATCATCCTGCCCAGGATTAAGTGATGTGGTGTAATGGTCTGGGAGGATCACAGGATCACAAGAGGGTTTGTTCCCTCCCAGCCCTGTGTTTTATTTCCTGGATACAGTAATCTGTTTCCTAATCTGTGCTGGATGGTGATCAGAGACCCAGGCCTGCTTGTCCATCCCTTGTGCTCAACCTGAGCCATGGTTCGCTTTAGTCGGATGTCACTCGGATGGAATACTCGTGTCTCCTTTTAAATATGTATCTGTGACTTCTTTGGAGTCTCTCCAGGAGTCCTGTTCTGGGGTTTGCCTGTGTGTTTGCATCATGGCAATGTATTTGCTATTTTGATCTGGTTAGCTTGGAGAAGCAGCAAATCATTGCAGGCCTTTGAAAGATCCCCATCCAAGTTGTCTGTTTACAATAACAGGGATACACATGTACTATAGCCAGACGTCTGGGCCACGTGTGAGATGTCAGACATGCCAACAGGATGGTCCCTGACCAGAAAGCTTTGACAGACAATGTGCAAATTCACTGTGTGTGATCATTCTACTCTTAACCTGTCAACGATCCCTTTTGTGCATTGCCCCTGTGCTTGGGACTCTTAGTCCAGGTAGGCAAAGCTGAGTTGTTTAAACGTCAAATGGCCAGAGCACAAAGCTTCGCATTGACCTTACTCTTGTTTGGAAAAATCAGCAATGCTAATTTGGAGTGAAGGCAAGCTCTGTCCCTGGGTCAAAGACCCTGATAATGCAGGAGGGACTGGGCGTAGATCAGTCCAGCCTTGCACTCCCATCCTTACCAACAGCAGCCGGGGAAGAGGGTAACAACCAGTACAGTGATAATATTTTCCCCCTTGCTTGTTCTTCCAGGGACTTCAGTCCTAGGGCTTTTCTCACCTTTCTCACCTTGTGTCAGTGCCTTTTTTTCTTTTTTTTTATTTTTAAACCCACTGACAGATTTTTCCAATGGCTTCCCGTGATGCGGCGTGTAACAATGGGTTTCACAGTGTAAGAGCGTGCTGAGCTACACGGTGGGGCTGCTTCGCCCTGACCGCATTCCTGCTGCCAGAGCAGGGCCTGATTTGCAGACCTGCACTGATGTTATCCAGCTTGTTAATACTGGATGTGACACTTTGGGTACATTAATAGCAGTTTAATGTGGTGGGAAAGGACCCTGTGAATGCCCTGTGAATGTTTCTCCTACTCAGTACCTCTATTCTACCTATTCTGCCCCATTTTCACCTTTTCTGGGTCCTGGCCAGGTGTCACTGCTTAATGCAGTGGCTTTGTTGACATGTTACTGATAATCCTCTTTTCTTCTACCAGCCTCCCAGCCCCACTGTTAGCAGAACAAATCTCTGTTTCCACTACAGAGGGATTTGCAGGAAAATTCTGGTTCCATTTAAGCTGATGACAAAACTCTTGGGGGTTTCAGAGTGACCTCGGTGCCATATTTCCATAGGATCACAAGGCTCAATTTCCATGACATCTGGAATAACTACCTGGAGATCAGGCTTATTCAAAGAATTTGTCAGGCTTTAAATAGTAACAACAAAATTAGGTTCTTTTTCTTCTGGGTTGGGTGAGGAGGCCTGAAACAGTGCAAATTAAAGCACATCTTGTGTCCCTATCCTCTCCTGACCCTCTTTTCACTGAAGAGCAGATTCCTACACTTTGGGTCAGCACAAGACCAAATACCAGTGTTTACAGAACAAAAATAACCCAAGGCTTTTTACTTCAGCATCAGAAGAACAGAAAGGATTTCCAAAAAAACATAACTTGGAAGTAGATAATAAAATTAGTGAGGAGGCTGCTCTCGGGACCAAATCTACAGGGAGAAGTCAGGATTATTTCATATGAAAAAGTTAAAGTAAACATTGTGAAAACACCCATCTTGTTCAAGAAGGTTTTTTTTTGGTGACTCTAGTGGCTGAAACACCCAAAAGAGGGTGGATATTTTGGCAGGCAGGACAAATAGAGGCTAACAGGAGCGGCAAACTTGTGACTCCATCTGTGTATAAACTGTAGGTGATTTATCCAGGTTTTCATTTTAATAGCAAGGCCACCAAGCCAGCTGAAATACATCTGAGGTGAATGCCATGGAATAAAAGGATCAGCTCAGGACAGCGTAGCGGTGACCGGACGCCAACGCCCCGTGGTAGGTACCAAGACTAGAGGCTTGTCCTACCAGTAGTCTGGTTGCCAGGCGCAAAGGAAAGAACGGGCAACTGCTGCTGCTTTGGCAGGGAGGGAACAAAAACAAGCACTAAACGCCCTGGCCCTCTGGATTTTCATCACTTTTGTGTAATTTTCCATAGGCTTAAAACCTGGAAACGACTCGGGGCCCTTCTCTCCTCCACATCCCCAAACCCACCTACTTTTATTTATTTGCCTGGGGAGAAAGGAAGCTATTTCAGTAGGAAATGGTTATTTTAAGACCATCTAGAAAAGGCTTTTAGCCAAATTAATAACAATGTGACCGAAATGGTGCTGTTCACGTCCTGCTTCCAGTGCTAACACAATAACAGTGCAGTGACCTTCTAGAGCTGCTGGTCGTTGTGAGTGTAACCGTATTCCCTGCTTTGCTGCTTCCCCTCTCTCCCCTCGCAGCTCAGGATGTCAGGCTGGAGCAGAATTATCACTTCTCCACCGCTCTCAGTTCCAGCCAACAGAAAAGCAAGTGGATAGGTATTGGGAGAGGTAACTTGAGGCTTTGGACCTGCTGAAAAAGAGCAGCTTTCCCTGGGAAAACTGAGTGTTGCAGTGAGAGCCTTGTGCACAGAACATAGTTGCTGATTTCTTAAGAATAATGACTTTAAAAAAAAAACACAACAAAACAACAAAACAAAACATCTCATTTACTTCAGCAGGCACATCTGTGCTTCTAAGTGCTGTTAAACAATATTCAGGCTGTATGGCGTTAAGGCAGAAGCGGTTGTACTGAGGGCTGCATGGCTGGCGTGCCGCTGAGCTCCAGCAGCTCTGCTCATCTAAACTTCCACCAGAGTTTGAGGGATCTCTTTCATACTGTTCTGCAAGATGAAAGCATGGCAGAATTCAGAGGTAAAAAAGAATATAGAAGACTAGAGATTGAACCCAGGTCTGCCCAACTGTTCTGTTTGGGTACAGGCTGATTTTTGCATACATCTAAATAAGATTTACACTCCCTTTTGCTGGCTCTTTTGTATGATTTTTTTTTCCGAAATATATATAAATGAAGAAGGTGTTTATTGCTGAAGGAAATGCAGTGGGGAGAGCACAATTTTTTTTGGCTTTCTGTCTGGTCTCCACAACAGTGAGAGTCTGTGAAAATACAAACAAATCTTTATTTCTGGACTAATTGCTTAAAGCCAGGAGCTTACAACAAGCTGAGAATAATTGATGCAAAATACAGTTCTGTCACCCTGTTTTCACACTCCTTGTTTCTTCATACACCTCTATCCCTTCTTTCCTGTTAGTTCTTTCTGTAGCCCTGTCCAGGCTATTGAAACCCGTGAACTCATCCAAAAACTACTGAAAGACACAAAGCTTTCTTTTGACTTAATGAACTTTGTGTTAGTTTAGGCCTTATGTACCTAGTCTTGCTCCCAACCCATCTGTGGAAACGAATTCAGATGCAAATTCAAATGCTGGTTTGGAAGCACTTTTGACCATTTATAGAACGCTCCAAGATCCTGAGAACATTGTTTTCATCCTTAGTGCTACAGTAACAGAGGAAGAAGGCGGTTGATTTGATCTGGTTTGCGAATCTACCTTTTGCCTGAATTTTCAGCAGCTGGACTTGCAGATTGTGCAGTTGATGCCCTGTTTTTGCTGTGTGAAAAGCTTTCGAGTTGGATGCCAACCACCCCCCAGACCCTCTGCTGCTTCACTTAACTAGTTGCACTGGGAGGAATTTAAAAAAAAGAAAAGCCAAAAAAAGACAAAAGACGAAACTGCTTTTCTTCCCTGTGAAAACATTGTCTGATGTATTTGGCCTCTATATTCTGTCTTGCTCCAGTGCATGAAGCCAGTCCTGCTGTCTCTCACCAAACAGGACAGTCACAAATGCAGGCTTTCTCCTTCAGGTGAGGACAGCTTGTGTAAATGCTTCCACACTCTCCCCTCTGCCTTAGGAGAGACAGTGAATGCCCTTGCTTAACCTGGTGGTGTAATTTAATAATCTGTTTTCTTTTGAATGCATCTGTTACAAGTCATTTGTCTACATTAAGGATATCATCATCAGCTTAATAACAGAGGTGAAGGCCCACATATAATGTCAGATAGGGAAGAAGGGTGAGGACAGAGGAATTTTCCAAACAGCCTCTCTAAATCTTCATCCCTGGTTCCTGACAGAAGCCACTCTGAAGCAGGATGGCAGTCTTAATACGGGGTGTTAATATGGGACAGACTTAAAGTCATTTAGGCACTGTAGGAGTGATTCTGTTCCCTTAGCCCTTCCTCCAGGTTCCTCCCAAACCATCATCATCAAGAGCACTGGAAGCACCAAATGGACATTTGGGTTTGAAATCTAGATATCTTTTTCTTACACACACACACACGCCTCTTCTTAAAGCCTGATACTCCACCAAATATTGTTGATCTCTGTGGCTTCAGAGGTTCAAGGCTGGGAATCACTTTATACTTTAGAGTTGTTTTTCTAAATGGTGCTTTAAGAAACTTTTTGCTTCTGTTCTATTCGCTTAATGCATTAATTTAGCACAGAGGAGGTGGAGCCTGTAATATCCTGTTGCCCAGGAAGAAGTGCTGGGTAACACTGTGAGCCACTGTTCCAAGCAGGGGCTTATTTACTTTAATTAGAAAGCGCATTTGTTAAGTCCTCAATTAATTAGGTAGAGCAGCAGACGAAAGGAGCTACTGTGTGAGAGGGAGGGGAGGGAGAGGTGTGAAGCATGAAAAGAGAAAGATAATACGCTCTGGAAAGTAAATGGTGTAGGAGAAGCCAGAAAGAGATGACAGGTACAGCTCTGTTGGGGCCTAAATCAGTCGCTGTTTGTAAATTGGCTTCATGTATGGTTTCTGGTGCGGATTTGCTGGGATTATTTGGGGTCAATCTGCAGTTTTAAAACAGATCGTTGGCTAAAACTTTAAGATGGATTTACTCTAAGGAACTGCTCTATGTCCTGCACAACTCACCCTGTTCTGGAGGCTGTAGGTCAGTCAGGAATATCTTGAATAACCCATAGGCTTTTGTGGGGGAAAAAGAACACATCAGAATAAATGCAGTAGTTTGGTTTAGAGAGGAAATAGTTCATTCTGGTTTAAACGCTTGAATCTTTGCTGCTGTTTCATTTCCCTTTCTCTCCTTTTTGCATTTTTCTATGAATTAATATATCCAAAATTTCAAAGCAGAAAAAGTCACAGTTTTGAAAGCAAATTTTCATCTTGTTATTCCAGAAACACACTATCAATACCAGATGTTTAAAAAGTCATAAATAGGTTTCCCAAAAATAAGGGGACTTAAATGATACGTCATGTATAGTTCTTTCCTTCTGCCTTCTGAAGGTCTGGAGGGCTCATGTCTCAGGTTTGCAGCATGCTTACACAAAATAGAGGTTTTGAGGTTTTTAAGCAGAAGTTGAATTTCTTGCACAAGGTTCCAAGAGCTGGGGTTTTAAGCAATATGCCAAGCATCGTGAAACTTTTAATAAAATCAGGCAGGGTTGCCAATTTTAAACTTAAGCCCATCTCCCCATCAAGAGATGCACTTGAACTTCAGCCCAGAACCAGTGGAAGAATTTTGTGTAGCTGGGCTGAGCCTTGGGACTGACCCTTTGCCTGGGCACGTTTGCTATAAAAGTTTGTGGTGGTTTCCAACATCGTGGCTAATCAAAAATCCATTTTGTGGGTGGCTGCGATACTCTCTAAAAAGTTCTGTGTTGACAGATCAATATTCTGGTGCAGCAGATGGATAATGGGTTTTCTGTGATCCTCAGTGGATATGAGGCTTTTTTAAACTTCTCCTGGAATATATATGCAGGAATGTTTCAGAATCTTCTGATGAAAATTTATTCTCTAGTGATGACTGCGTAGCAATTTCCAGGGAATTGTAATAACATAATAAGCCAGTCTTTTCAGAGGTTGAACATTTCTGAGGTTCGCTGTAATTCCCCCTCTTTTCCATGTAGGAGTGCAAGTGTGGTTCCACGATGGATAAAGGCAGTGTTTCATGGTGGGCAGTAGGAACACTGTGAGCCTCTTGTAAGTCTTTTCCCAAAACCTTGGAATATTCCTAACAAATAAATGTGTGTAATGGTACAGAATTAGGAAATGGTAATCTTTGGAGCCTGACTCTGCTTAAAACTCGTTTCACTCATATTTTGCTCTGCCTTGCCTCTGAAAGCAGAGGCTGCTGGCAACCAAGCCAGTGAAATGGTTACTATGAAAGTAGGATCATTTGAGGGAGAGGACCAAGGTTTGTATGTGTTTAAATCCAAGGTTAATAGAAACATTTGGAGGTGTGCTTTCTGTCCCTCAGTGGGAGAAGGACTTGCTGCCCTATTCCTGCTCTTATTTTTCCATTTCTTTCTTGGCTTTGGGAATGTTAAAGTAAAATCTGAACACTCGGATCTGAAGAGTCCCTGCTGTCTCTGTCTGCTTCCACACTCAGCCCAGCTGCTTTCACTCTCTTCGCTTCTTATGCCCATGTGCTGTTAATGCTCCAGCCCCTAAAATACCCTGTTCCTTTTTGACTGTGTTTCATCACTCTGTCCTAAAGCCTTTTCTTTCTCTCTCCCTCCTCTCCCGCCCCCTTCAATATGCAATTTAACCTTAAATAATAATTGTGACTTTAACTAACTCATGTACAGCTTCATAAATCATCCTGGGAGGTTTTGTGTGACAGATACAACTGCTGAACCACAATGACTGAGGTTTCTGAGGCAGCACAGGCATTTGAATACAAACCTTTCATTAGTTTTAATGAGGAACAGAACATCTGGGTGCACATCACCAAAAATTGCTTTAGAATACTTAATGTGTGAACAATCCTGTCACCCCTTTGATGCCACAGTTGCCGGGGCTGATGCTGCTTTTCTGGAGAGTGATAGCAAATGTCAAAACAGGTTTGGCTGCCTTGGTGGAAGAGGAACCTGTGATGTGGATTTGTTGAGCGGCTTTGATGTCCCCGCCAAACAGGAGACAGAGATGCAAACGAACATGACTCTGGACACTTCAGCTTTGACAGCATTTCTTGGGCTTCAGGCCTGAGTTTTGCCTCAGGGACTTCATGGTACCCAGGGTATTTCTGTTCTCAGCACCAGCTCTGGCCACAAGAACAGTCTGACTGTGCCATAGACCTGGTGCAAACCCCAAGAAATCCTTTCCATTGGCATTTCCATGTTTCTGAAGGGGAAGCAGTTTTTCCAGCTTTGTGTTATTTTGATGTGCCTAAGATGGTTTTACTTGAGCAAATGCTTATGGAAAGCAGACATCCTATATGATGGCAGCGCTGACTGAGATGGTCTTGAAACTGGTTTCTCCAAACTTCTCATTGCACCTTTGGCAACAGAGCCTGGTGAGGTTCTGCCAAGTCCTGTAGCAGCTGAAACCATGTTCACATGCAGTAACTTTGGCGATGGGAGACAGAACTAACAACATTTTAGACTCTGCATTCAACAGAGTTAATCTTTGTCATCTACTCTAAAAGCAACTCTTATTTTTCTAGCATTGATTTAAAGGCCTCCTGCTTGGTTTGTACTGAGTGAATTCGAAAAGCAATCCAAAATTTCCTAATACTGTTTCTCTGATTCATCTGAAGTGAGGGATTCAAATAACAGGGGAATATTTTGAGGAATTTGGGGTGCTTTTATATTTTTGGTGCCACTCTGAAAAGGGCTACCTTCATTGAAGTACCAACGCTGGACCACTTGACTCTTATAATTGGTCACAGTTGAATTCAGCTGGGACTTCAAATCTCAGATGTTGGATTTGCATGCTGTGCAGGGCTTTCAGAGACAAAATATCCATTCACATGAGTAAAGGAACTGCCCTGTCTTCCCAAAACTGGTAATAAGGAGATTGAGAGGTTGGGTTTATATTGTTAGGGAGGCATTTTACATTCAGCTTTGCTCGGCTCTCATGTACCAGGCTGAGTTAAGGAGATACTAAAATGAGGTTGTGTAGATTTTGGCTATAGATTGTAGGGAGCAAAGTCTCAAAAGTTCTTGTTCTTTCTGCTTATTTTAGAAGGCAGGCAGCAGTATCTGAAGGTGTACTGCTCTAAAGGCATTTTGATCAAAAGCTAGAAAATTATACCCGTTAGACTCATTGTTGGAAGCTCAGTACTGAAGTTGGATTTAGAGGCACAGTGTGACTCTGCCTCTTCCTGCCACAATAATCAAAGCGGAGCAAATTAGGAGTGCTAGTACTGGCCCTTCTGCAGCAGAAATATCGGAATAGAGACAAATAGCCCCAGGCAATGAGCTCCCAAGTAGCAGAAAAATCCATTTTTAGTTGTGCCAAAAAGCCAGAGACCTTGAATGATGCTGATATAAAGGGTAGGTGGCAAGAGGATAGGGGAACGTGTCCAGGTGGGTTTGGAATATCTCCAGAGAAGAGGACTCCACAACCTACCTGGGCAACCTATTCCAGGGCTCTGCCACCCTTGAAGAAGTGCAGCCCCATACTCTTGCCACCTACCCTTTAGATACTGATATGTGTGATGAAGCTGGTTTGAAGACTGTGCCACCACCAGGACTGGCCCGTGTGGCTGCAAGCTCACCGGCCCCTTGCCTCAGTGCTGCAGCTTATGCTCCGGCTCTTTGTTTGGCTGAAGGGAACTCAACCTAAGGTCAAGCCTTTCCTCTGCTGGAAGCATGACCAACATTTGAGGATGTTTGAATTCTTGTTTCACAGAGTGTCTGAAGGAGAAGGTCTGGTTTGTGTAATGGCAGAGCTCAGCTGAGGTGCTCAGTCAAGGCTTGGAGGACCTCCCCTTGCCAGGACTGTGGTGCCAGGCAAAGTAGGCATCTTCTTTTCCAGATGAGGTGGGCAGCATTACCCCACGGGACTGAAGGGCAGCCTGTAGATTGTCCCCTGCTCTCCTTGCTGCAGTCCCAACTCAAGGGCCAGTGGCATTGATGTGGCTTTGGAAAGATGGGTAGGACAAGGAGGGCATGTCTGCAGATGGAAAGGAGCACAGCTGCCTGAATGATGCAACACCAGGAGCCTGGTGTCTTGTCTTCATCCAGTGGACAGTGGCCAAGGGGAGCTCGGCGATTTCCCCGTAGCCCTTGGGGTGAGGTGCCCACATCCATCCAAGCTCATGGCAAGCTGAGCACATGGTCACTTTTGCTTCAGCTTGAAAAATGGAACCATGTTCTGGGGGGAGGAGGGTAATTTTAAAAATATTTAATGCCATGGTGCAGTGGGATTTGCACCGTGCTGTTGCTCATTGTGCAGCCTCCTCTATTTCTTGGGCAAGGGATGTAGCAGACAATCCTGCCTCTAAATCTGGCAGCAAGGCAATGGGACCTCAGGTTTTGCTGGCCAGGAAGCACCAGCATGGTGGTTGGGGGACTCAAATAAGCCCCCCCATGGGTTTGTGGTGTGCCATGTTAAGGCTCCATCCGTTGTGCTTAATTATTCGCCAAGTCACAAGGGGGCATCCATGGTTAAAGCTTTGATTATCCATCTAGACCCGAGAGCCTGTATGTCCCACAGCATTTCCTCTCACCCTCCAGCAGAGCAGGGTCTACCCATTTCAGGGGGGCTGGAAAGGCAGGGAACTTGGCAAGGCAAGAGAATTTCCAGTTCCTTTTTGTAAGGAATAGAGGAGGAACTCTCAGACACTTCTCTCTTTCTGGAGGATTAGGTCTGCTAAAGTCATGAAATGTGAAGGTAGGACCACCAAAATAATCCTTTTAGGCATTTTGTTTTCTTTTTTTTTCTTTTACCAGACAATGTTTGAATCCTTTTTAGTACATTACAAGTTCAGCATCAACTGTTGCACTAACAAGAGACATTCTGTTATAATTAAAGACAGGTTCATATTCTTGCAATTTAAGAATGGAATTCCATTTCTGGGATAAGAAGGAAGGTTTCTAGTGATTTGCTTCTTATTATGTTTATGTAGCAACCCAGAATTTCAGAGAGTTTTCCTAGTTGCATAAAGACCCCAAAATACCCATAAGCAGGTACTTCCCCATGGATTGGGTTGTTGTCCTAATTTCTCTGTAGATTTTTGAAATTGCTGATGAGCTCTCAAAATTGCCCAACACTTTTATCCCCCCGTGTCTTTCAATGAGAAATATGGTATCCTGTATTGCTAAAATGGAAAGTTGAATAGAGATCCTGGCTGTTTTTCCCCTCTTTCTCCTCTCTGGACCGTGCACCTCCCACACCCGCATTAACGTGTCCATCCAGCAGTGTCACACACCTCCATATGTCCTTACGGCTGCAGCTTTAGAAACTCCACATGCAAAAGATTAATTGCACCAGCGAGCAACGCCGACAGCACCAGTAGTTCTTTCCTCCCCTGCTCCAAGAATGGAAAGAGCTTTCCCCACTTTGGATCAGGAAAAGTCTGAGCAAACAGGCTCTGCAGCAAACCCCAGAGGTTGTGGGGCAGGACCAGGAGCCTCGCAGGGCTCCTGCCTTCTCTTTCTTTTGGCCATAGAGAACAAGAGACTGCTGTTACTGACGGGAGTCTGCCAGACAAGGTAAATGAGCCTGGAGAGAGAAGTACGTGGGGCAGAAATCCTGGCACTTGCCAGTGAGAACTTTGGTAGCTGTAGAAGTTGGATGCCTGGAGACTCCTGTAACCCCACCACCCTACCTCTCTGCTGTCTCACTATTGTTCTCACCTGGCACACAAGAAGCCCAGCAGAAGCAGAGGTTCTTAATTGCCCTTTTTTTAAAGCAGACCAATCTTATTTCTGCTGAGTGAGCAGAAACTCTCATTAATTTGGAAGAGGGAGGGAGGAATGTGTAATGGGCAAGGAAGCACAGATGAACTCCACGCTTGTCTCCACAGTAAATGAACCTGTGGCGAAGCCAAAAGCCCCATCACAAGCTCTAGATGAAGGTGCAGTAAATATCTGCAGCTTTATGGCATGTTTGCTGTCCACAGCATCACAGCTTCTCCCTCTCATGTCCACAGCAGCTTTGATTTTTGTGGTGGTAGAATGAAGTCTTTTTTTATGTGCATTGGTGTCCCTTAACTATTCTGGCTAACGTGAATAAGGTTTTCTCTGGGATAGTGGGTCAAAGCTAGAACTATCTGCTTCTATCAGACACTTTCCAAAAATAAACTGGCAAATTTGTGGTAACTCATTATCTTCAGTGCATGGCTGATGTGCATAAAGCCCGCCAGGCTTGCATGCGTGCAGCCTAATGATGTTAAAACAGGGAATGGTCACTGGGATATGATACTCTTGAGTGTCCTGAGAAAGTTATAATGTGTGTTTCTTTCAGCTCAGTGCACTAAAAAGAAAATGTGCTGGTCGGGGCTTGCTCAGCTTGTCCAAGTCTTAGGTTGTTTCTACGTTTGCTTTGTCCCAAAGCAAAGGAAATGAGGTAGGATGTGAAATTTGTGGTTGATGTGATCCAGGGTTAGTGTTTCCTCAGGGCTCTTCAACTGCCCCCTCCCTCCTTTCCTTAAAATATTTTGACTGAGGATTCTTCAGTGCTGGGAACCTTTTCTTTGCACTTCTCGAGCCTGAGCACAAAGGGGGCCCCAGTTGGGTGCCTGGAGTTTCTATAACGTGTCAAATAATAGAAGAAGGTTGGAGATGACCTGACTTCTTCGGCTTTTTTTTTTTTTTTANTAAAGATAAGGGGATGTACTTTGCTACGTGCACATTCATATCTTAAGGAAACTAATAACTTCTGTTGACATAAATTGTATAAGAGGAGGTTTAAAAAAAAAAGTCAATTGCAGTTTAAAGGATGTTGGGGGAAGGTGTATGTAATAAAAAAGAGTTAACAGAAGGATGCAGAAGTGAGGAAGAGGCAGGTGTTAGAGCAGCCATAGTTGTTGCAAGTGCAGGAAGAAGGTGTAAGTTCTGGTTTTGAGCCTCCCATGTCCACAGCGAATGTCTCTTGCCATCCGGTATGATCTCTGAACTCCAATAAATCCTTGTCTGGGATGTTCTGGGATGCTCTCACCAGGAAGACAATTACAGATCCTGCAACTGCCAAGCCTCATACTGAGGAAACACCTGGGTTGTGTCAGGCTGAAATGCAGGAAGGAAGACCAAGTTATTCTGTGGTGACACCCTGGATCTGGTTAGAGCTGATAGTTGCTTTAGATGTCCCAGGACAGTCCCAGAACCAAACAATGTGAAATGCTGCTAGTTTTACCTTCATACTCCATTTGGTGAGGGCAAGGACCAGTGCATCCATCACAGGAGGTCCTGTGGTAGCACCACAAACTGGCACTTAAAGGCACAGAATGTGGAAAGTTGTGCTGGATTTGGTGCTTTGTGTGAAAGTCTCTTTCATTCCAGATCCTGTGCTTATTGGGTGGTTAAAGGGAGGGCAGAAAGCCAAAAGGGAGCAGGGATCTTCTGAACCCAGCCAAAGCATTTATCAGGGTGGTTGTTTTCTTCACACCACCCCAGTGAAACCAGGGGGAGCATCCAGTTTTTTTGGGGATAATTTGTAAGGAGAGCAGAGAGCAACACCTTGGCAATAATCTTGGAAACAACAGTCATCTTAGCTTATTGCTCCTTTTCCTTTTGGAAAACCACGAGAATGAGTCAGATCGCTTAGTGTTGTTAGGACAGCAGGCTTTTGTGCCCAGTCCGTGTAGGAGAAAAACGAGGAACCTCCAATCATAGGACTGTTGAAGTGATGCTCAGTATTTGTCAACTGAACATTTTACAAGCAGAGGGGAAAAAACGGGTACTGAATAGGAAAAGATGAGGGAAATGCTAGGACATCGAGTTAGTATTTTGGTGTATAGGAAACCCTTTCCCATGTACAGGAGAATTTCTGGGTGGTTCTGGGTGCAGATCTGGAATGCTTCTGAAAGATCAAGCCGTTGAAACAATGGGGTTTGCTCTGGGATCACAAGTAGGGTTACAAAAGTGGAAGCACCTTGAACCAGTCCTTTTCCAAATCTTTGGCGTTGCCTCCATCTGTGTTTATGAACTGAGATTAAGAGCTTTATTTCTGTTATGTTAATGAAAGGTTTTTTTTTTTAAGAGCCTTACAAATAACAAGACCCAAAAGCTGCTTGTCAAACTACAGGTCTGTGTCCAACATGACTCTAGAGTGGGCTGTTGCTCTCCTTTCCCCTCCTGGCTTTCATCCCAATGTCAAATGGTTTAGTTATCCAACCCCTTGCACTCAATTTTTCTTTCTAATTTTCCTTGATATTTTAAAAGCAAGCTGGGCAGGACATTAATGTGTTCCACCCCCTTAGTTTATTTGAAGCCCGTCTTGCTAATGTTTCAGACAAGCTTAGCAGAAACTCTCCCCTTTGGAAGAGGACTGTGACATACCAACCTCAGAGGCTTCATCTGCGATTTGCTTGTTTGACTTTCCCTGCACTCAGTGACCTGGTTCCTCTGTGCTCCCTCCCTGACACAAGAAGAGTGAAGGACACTCGAAAGCTTTGTAGCTCACACTAGTTTTCAAAGGGTCCTTCCCAGACTGTTTGCATTGGCTCCTCCTTGTTTCTTACCTCCTTCCCTTGCTCTTCGTGGGTCTACTCTGAAAAAGGACTGTATAGATAAAAAAAGGAAGAGTTATTACAGTTGGGCTGAAAGGATTGATGGCAAATTCTTGGCGAGCAGGCACTGTAATAGCTATGGTTACTGAGCAACAAGCCCTGAGCTGGTTGGGCACCCTCTTGCTGGACACTGTAAAAGGTTCACCCAAATCCATTCTGTATTTAGTGCCACAGGGCAACCTATTGTACCCTAGAAACATAAAAACATTCAGGAACCTAACTTTAGGACTTATTCCCAAGTTCCCAAGCTTTATAACTTGAAGGATTAAACCATTATTTGTAAATCTCATTTGAGACAGGCGTTCAAGCCAGTGGGCACAGCAAGGGTTGGGAAAGTGTACTAAAACTCCAAACCCAGTCGCCAAACCAGAGGCCAGTTTTCAGGGCTGGCTTTATGTCCCAAAACGGGAGCAGGTGGCATCAGGATACGGGTTAGTGACTGAGCAGCAGTTCTGTGAGCTGCTGCCAGCAGCCAGGCACAGGTGAGGTACAGGCAGGACACGCTCCAGCAGGCTCTCCCGGCTGCTCCCTGTGGGTACCAAAGCTGCTCTTTCTGCTGGGAGCCAGGAAGCTTTGGGTTGGTGTCCAGTGGGGACATGCTTGGAAATGCCTCTTTTCCAGGTGGCCAAAGGTCATGCTCACAATGTCATAGTAAAGGTAATAGATTTGGGGCTGCTTTTCTTTGCCTTCTGACTTGCACCTTCATTTTAGTACTTGTCTTTTCAAAGCTGACTTTTTCCTTTTTTTCTTCTGAGAAGGCAGATTACTACTACCATGTTTTCTTAGGTTTCCTTGAGTGAGAGAGGGATACTCACAGTCCCAGGGCCTTAGGAAACTTCTACTGTTGCACACTTCTAAGGGTTAGTAGCAGAGCACTTCTGATCCCTAACACTTCCCCTGCAACCAATGCTCCCTCTTTGAGAAGATGCAAGGACTGAAACGGTGGCACTTTGCTTCAGCATCAGCTGTCAGCTGAGTGTTGGGTGCTTTGCTGGCTTTGGCACTGTAGGACAGGGAATACTGTTAAGATTCACATTTCTCTTCTCAGGTGACTGTTTGAAATCTGTCCAACCCCACTTTGCAGCACTGAGACAGTCCTGCGGTCATCTCACAGGTGTGTGGAGATAACCATGCCCGTTTCTCACCAGGCTGCTTGACACCTGGTGATCTTGTTTTGCCAGAGTCGCAGGGACTTACAGGTATAGATGACCTCAGTTCTTCGCACTTCTAGCATGCCTGAGTTCAACCAGGAGTTTTGTTCCTGACTAGAAATCGCAGCAGATTGGATTTGCCATCCCAAACTCCCTCAGCCTTGCTCTGCTCGGTGGTGGGAGTCCCGCTGCTCTGCTCAGGCTGTGCTGGCAGATCTTAGATGCTGGCTGATGCAGAAAAGGCAACCAAAGATGGCAAAACTGGTTGGTTGTGGTTCATGTACTCCATGTACTCCATGTACTTCCACTGCCCGTTGCCAGCAGTGTGCTCTCCCTGCGCAGCATGCCATATTATTTACATTTCTGCTCAGTGTGTTCTTCTCTGGCACAGAGAACAAAAGCATGTAGGTATGGATGGGTGAGAGTGCATAGCTTTGTTATTAAAATTGAGACTTTTCCTGCTTGGACTTTTGCATTGGAAATAGCATCCAGTGATTAATCCCCTCCAGGCTTTGTTCTTTTTATGACCAAGGGATTGGCTCTTGGAGGACTTTCTGCTTTTTTGGAGGGGCTTTGCAAGGTTGATTAATCTGTAGTAATAGTGGCTGAAGTAACCAGAGTTTCTATTGTGGCCAGATGGAGATAAGAAAGTACTCACTAGTAGTAGTTGCTGAAGATGCTGGATGCCAAAATTGCAAACCGTTTTTGAACAGACCAGCCGAGCAAAAGCGTTCTGTGGCTCCACAGTCAGCTTGGACCTGAACGTCCTCTTTGTTTGGCTGAACAAAAAACAGATAAACAAAACACTGAAGGCAATTAGCTTTGCTTGCCTTTGTCCCCTCTTCTCCCAAATCATTGTAAAATTAGGAATAACGCCAATGAATTCTGCAGCTATTCAGTGGACTAAAGCTGGTGCACAGGAGATGAGAAACAAATAAGTATAATGCTGCTGTTTTCAATAACCAGCCCATTCAGCTTTAGCTTTTATCCCATTGACTTTCTTTGCTCCAGATTTAAGGAGGTTTCTTTGATTCCTCTTGTAAATGAGAGCACCAGGCGTTGCTGAAACCACATATCTAGGTGTTGGTACCACACTTCTCCTGGGAAGGTCTCTGCTCGGCACTGGTTGTCTCCTTTCTTTAGGAGGTTTACTGCAGCCTCTGGGTTGTGTCTGGGGTTGCAGAAGTGCCACTTGTGAATCAAATAGCATGTCAGTGAGGGTATGTGCTGGGCACTGGGCCATGCTGCTAAGTGACAAACTTCCTGGAGGTATACACCACAAAGTTCACTACAGAAAAGGGTTAACTCCAACCTCTCCCTTCTTACAAAAGCTTTTTGTCTACCCTGTGCATTGGCTGGGGCACAGTTCCCATCAAAGCTTTTTAAGTGAACACCCACTACTTCAAACAGAGATGGTGTGGAAACCCTACCGGGTCTGGGAGGGGACAGGTGCTGAAACGGTGTAGGTGACACTCATGTACAAAGTAAAGGCAATGTCCCTTGACAGGGGAAAAAAAAATAATGCAACCGTGGGGACTTTCTGGGTGCTGGGATCACTCAGGCTGACATGAAGCCTATCTGAACTTACTCTCCCCATAGCCATGTCCCTCGGGGTCCACACAGCCCAAGCCTAGGGTGGAGCATGTCCAGCCTTTGGCCTTTTGGTATGTGGTCTTTAATGGCCAGCCCCATGGAGAGGCACAAGGTGCTGGGTGTGAGTGGGAAACACATTCCCGGAGCCACGTACCTACTCCTACAGCTGCTCAAAGCTTTGTGGTGGCTTTTTGCAGGAATGCACTCACTGCAGCCTAAACGAAGGCTTTGTGGTGCAGCCTGTCCTTAGCTGTGCAAAGTGCCAGCTTTGTGCAGTGCCACTACACAAACGTGGCTGGGTGACTACAGTGGAAGGGGACAGGCCATCAGGGACTTGGGGCAAACACAGCCCAGGTTGAACAGCCTTCCCCATCCCTTCCAAAAAAGACTCTTGTGGTTTGTGGGGACAGAGATGGGGACTTCCTACACGGATGAGATGAAAATAAAGTAGGGTGTTTGGCTGGGTTACTTTGTGGTAGTTCTCTGCTTGGTCTCCCCAGCTCTTGATTGCTCTGTGACAATGACCAAGTCCTTGCTGCTGCTTCTTGTGCCTCGTCTCCCTGGTTAATTGGGCTCCTCCCTGCCTTTCCAAGGCTGTCACAAGCTCACATTCACAGTTTGTGGGGCTCTGCATGAGCAGTGTGGCAGGATGGGCCATGATTTATTCCACTGATAAATAACTGTAGGGCTGCTGGGTCCTGTTAGCAGCATGCTCAGGCAGTGCCATGAGGAGATGCTCTCACTCCTGGATCCCTCTGGAGAGGCTGATGCTCAAGTTTCCTTGGGCTCCCTGGGAACACCCCAGCCAAAGCTTCACCTTCTCTAACCCTTTTAGCGTCCTCACTTTAGACATAAGGTCTTTGATGTGCCTGCAGCTGCTGGCGGCGGGGAGTCTGCCCAGAGGGCAGCAAGCTGCCCACAAGCCCCATTCTTTCAGGATCTGCCAGCAACAGCCCCAGAGCAAACAGGGTTAGGCTGGGGACAGGCCAGTCCAGGCACTTGCTAATTCCCAGGGGTGTCACGCCTCTACCTACAAAACTCTTCTGCAGTTGGACGCTGCCTCCCTGCAGTTCCGCCGTGGGGGTACCCGGGAGGACGGGGTGCACACAGGCAGGATGGGTGCGCTGTGCATTAATGGTGCAGAAGGTAGGTTCTCGCAGCAGAGATAGGAACAATCTCCGGCCTTTACTGGGAGAAAAACATCTGGAAGGAGAAACTGGTGCAACCTTCCTCTTTGAGGGAGAAAATCCACCCCGAATGAAGCAGGTCAATACTGCTGGTGGGATGACAGCAACAACTGTTCCTGCTTACATCTCTGGGTTGTGACAGAAAGTGAGCAAGGCATGTCTTCATGCCCTGCTGCATTAATATGCCATCCCCAGTTGAGGTCAGTTGATGTCGGTTTGCTACCTTCACTTTGTGTAGTTATTTCTGGCCAAGGGAAGATTAAGCCTTCAGTGGGTGTTCAGTATGTCAATAACTATAATTAAGCTTTTGTGGTTCTCATGCAGACTCTGGAATCTGTAATTTTCAGCATAGTCCCCTCCAAGTATTGCTGGGGGGAGAAGGTGGTCTTTATTGGACTTAAAAAAAAAAAAAACCAACCCTAAAAAAATTTAAATTTAAAAATCAAAGCTATAAAATAAAATGCTGATCAGTGCTGTTTATGTTTTTTTCTTCCTTTAAAGGAGAAGGAAAATAGAAAGCTTGGCATTTCTTGCTGTCTTCCAACTACTTTGGGGAAAGTTTTACCCAGAAACTAGTTCGTTCCTGTTGTTGAATAATGGCATGTTGGGGGAAAAAAAGAAAAGGGAAAACCCAAACCTGCTCAGGATGAAGGGGTGAAGACTGCAGAGAAACTTCTCTCTTTTTTTCCCTTTTTTCTTTTTTTTTCTTTGTTTTTCCCCCTCTGCTGACCAGGCAGTGTTTTGTAATACCTGCCTGGTGCCATGGTGTCAAGGGGAGGCTCTGTGGACTCGTGGCATGGTGAGGCTGGATTGCTGGGTTGTTCTCCTTGCTTTGCCACTCACTGTCATCAGGACGGGACACACTACTGAAGATCTGGTTATATATTTTTAAAGTTGGGATGATGAGTTCAGCTCCCAGAGATTGCCAGGGGATGCGTGAGTGCTTGGTAAATTAGGGTAATCCATCTGATAAATTAGGGAAAACTGTGTGGGTGGGTGGCAAATTAGGGATCACATTAATAATTGCTGAGTGCTTTTTAGGATTCTCTGATGAAAGGCATTTTAGGGGCATCAAAGTGGGTTTGGTTTTTTTTTTCACTAATGACCTGTTCATCATGCACTTGATGGGGATGGCTGGTTTGGGTGCTCTGTGAGTGTTATTTTGGGGAAGGCAAAGGTGAAAGCCACGTTCCCCACATCAATTAACGACCAAGGCTGTGTTAGCTGTTTGCCAGTGGGGCTGTCAGGTGCAGTACATCTCTGTTACAGAGAAAATACTGTACCTGCTCCCTGCCTGGGGCCTATCCACCAACAAGAATACTAGCAAAGTATTGTTGCTTACTCAAGACTTTGAAGATGTGAAATATTAAATAGTCTCATTTATTGTATTCTGCTGATTAATGCTAGTCTTGCAGTGAGTTTTGGTCTGGTTTGTCTGCTAAATGTGGGATTTGATGGGAAAAGAGCCATAGTCAGGGCTGTTTGGAGAAGAGAACCTCAGGATACCCCGAGCAATTGAATGAGATTAAAAATTCTTAAATCTAAACAAGAAATAGTTCATTGTTAGCTCATAACGAATAAAAGGCAGAGCAAAACAAAGTAGCAGAAGCAAGGCAGGTGTTCAGGTTGGCTAGGAAGCCAGAGGATGCTGATTAAAGCATAAATTTCCTTTATGTGTGAGGCAAACATTGAAGCAAATGTTGAAGCATGGTGAGTTTGCCAGTGGAAAAGTTTGCTGACGACACAAAATAAAATGTTGCATATGAAGAGGGATTTGACTGTTCTCTAAGAAATTGGAGAGTAAACAGTGTTTCTTCCTTGGTTTTTTTGGAGCATGCCAAAAAACCCTGAACCCTGAACTCACCCTCATCGGTGAAAAGGCTCTTCTTCAATCCCCCAGACTTTGGGGGACCATCGAGCAGGGAGCAGGTTTTAAAACATCTTGATTTGGTCTTGTACAATCATTGTTTAATGGGGATGTCACTGGGTGCTGTGAATGAGAACTCACCCCCGTGGCTACTTCTCTGAGAGAGATACAAGCCAAACTCTTGGTGCTCTTGCACAACTACAAATTCCAGCTGAATGTGTAGAAATTCATTGCGGTTCTATTGCTGGAACTGTGAGCAGTGGAAAGGCAGGATTTTTACCAGCTTCACTAACATTCACTCCTGTTGGTTTATTTTTTTCATTCTCCTGAAAGCATGGAGAGGTTCTCCTGAGTGCTGGCAGTATTTATGTATTTAGTTCTGTGTGCAAGTATATACAAATCCGCTCCCAGGTGTCTACATGGAGAGGGGGGGATGCCCAGCTGCAGCGAGGGATGCTCCATCATTCTATATCAAGAGCAAGTTTGGCAGTTTTAAATCCTCCTGAACCGCGTCAGGAAGGGTGATGTGCTGCCTGCTGTGGAGTAGCTACTCCAGGAAATAGTTTTCTGGCAGCTTAGTGAAATGCATCCCAGTGACCCAGGGATGTCCGCAACAAACTCCC
>VZTM01038018.1:1271-35357 GCA_013400555.1 Jacana jacana
TGTTGGAGAGAAAGGTTTGTCTTTTTAAAGCAAAACAACAACAACAAACCATATCAGTTTAGGAACTTGGACCAGTTTGGGTTTAATGTGGTATTTCACTTTTAATTAACAGGCTTCAGGCTATATGCTTGCTACTTCCTTTCCTTTGTATGCAAAAATTAATTGCATTTACAGTTTTCCTCATCTGCCCTTTGATATTTTAACGTCACTGGCACAAGCAGTCACTTTAAAGGCAAAACTTCTAAGCTACTTCTGAGGGAAAAAACAAGCTTTCTGAACTCTTTGATGGCTATTGAAATATTTTACAGCTTTCATACAATTTTCCTTTCACTCTGGGAAGGAAACCTTTAACATGTCTATAAAAGAATTATGAAGATGACTAGGAAAAGTACTTGTTTCAGTTGCCTCCAAAGAAAATAGAGTTGGTTCTTTGTGTCTCAGACAGTGATGGAAAAACCTGAATCTGATTGTTTTTAGTGCAAGCTAGAGTTACACTATTGTCACAGTTTCTGAAGCAGGAAGGCTTGAAAAATGGGGCTAGGAAAAGCTAGGTTTTCCAGAAATCACTTCTAACAGTTCTAATACTAAAAGAGTGGCCTTTTTCAAAACAATATTTTGTTTGTTTGCTCAAATGGGAGTTGGAAGGTCGTTTTTGATTGTTTGTTTTGAACGTAAAAACGTGCTGCCTCGGTGCCATTCATAATATAATTAATGTAGACACCTCTTTGTAAGTAAAGAGTAATAGCTGTCGGAAATGTTCTAGTGTGCGTTTGCCACAGCTTATTTACTTTGTGACACAAGCACAAAGCTTTTCACTAGCCCTTAGTTTCTTGGCTTGTTGATCTTAGATAAATCAGTTAACTGCTTTTTCCTCCCTTTCTCCCTGCTAAGTATGGCCAAAACAGTCTCAACACTTCAGAGACCCACGTGTGTGCTCTGGTCTTTTTGAAAGGTGGAAACAAAGGCATGAAGTTTTAGAAGGGAGCTAACATAGTAAGTCTAAGGGGGAGCTATATAAAAGGGGACACTTCAGCTACAAACTTCCTTCCATTTGTCTCCTTTCCTTTACAATTTAGGAGGGGGAAAGGAAGATGGTGCAGCTTATTGACACCTCTGCTAGAAAGGCTACTGGCTGTTGTAACTGATGAGGAACCCTACAGATGAAAATTGCAGGGTAATAAAGCCAGGCTGGTATTTTAATGGTATATTCAAGCTTCCATAAGGCAGTGTTCTGCTGACTGCCTTTGGCATTTGCTGAACTGCCTGTGAGAAGTACCTGCTCCCTGCCATGACTGGTAGTTGTGCTTCTCAGAAGCTTTGTTGCCCTCTTCATGGAAGGGCTGTGCTTCACAGTTGCCGAGGAAGCTTGAATATCTGGAGCATCAGCTCTAAATTCTTGAGTCTCTTGCTGATGGTGGCCTTTTGAAGAACCTAGAAAATCCTCCTGCTTTTAGAACAACAGAAGCTGTATTTTTCGTAGAGGAATTTGGATTTTTCATCTATGGAGAGTTGTTGGACTTGGAAGTCTAAATGGCCTCAGCTTCCCTGAGCTGTCAAACACCTAGTTGCAATGTGAGACAGGACTGCTTTCTGCAAGAGAGGTTTGTTTAGAGCGTGAAGGTGCCACCCCAGTGAGCTGAAAGATCATTCTCTTAGGGAATTGTTTTTACTCTGCAAGCATGAATGAGGAGGGCTCCTTGTCTGCTTTTCTCCCTGGATTTGATGTGCTGCAGTTGCTGGGCTCTGCTGCTCTTCATTAAATGTAGTGTTGAATTGAGCAGATGTTTATCTACTCAAACTCCTGTGGGGATGGTGTTTATCTTATTGTCTTTCTCATGCATGTCACAATGTCTTATAGGTCTCTTACAGGCTTAAGGCCTCTGAGAAAGGGGGTATTAAAGGAGTGTCTGAATGACACCTTGGCCATTCTGCTGTAGTGTGAATGGTTTGGTGCAGGGTAATTACTGTTCCCTCCCTGTTAAGTAGATTTCTGTATGTGCCTGAAGGTGTTCACACTCGGTGCTACTTAAGAGCAAGCAATGCTTGGGATACCTTTGTGAAACACTGGTATTTTTAAAGTTGTACTGTCCTGCTGTGCCATCAGATGGATAATAGAAGATGGGATTGGAGAGGACCATAGGAAGCCATCTAGGCCCAAGGCACAGTTAAATGATTCCTTCCCTTCAACTGCAGGCACTTGGAAGATACCTTAGAGGTACAAAGCCCAGGGTGTTATGAGTGGCTCTCAGAGCTGCTTCATCTCCTCAGAGACTGTGAAACAAAAGGTGACAAGCCAGATGGGAGAGGCTTGCAGGCTATCACTTGGATTATCATATAGCAGGGTATTAGTGAAAGAATCTGATTTTCTTTAATTACTGATATGTAAGTGTATTTAGGCCAGACAACTGCTCACCTACAGATAACCCTTTTGACATGATAAGTTTTATGGCATCGCATGATGTTAGGAAAAGGTCTCATTGTTTAAGTAGCTATGCATGCTACCTAAAGAATTAAATGTTTGGTTGGGTTTATTGTCTGAAAACCACAGAAATACTTTGTTAAATTGTAGTGACTTGTTAGACAGCTTTTTGACCCTTGGGTTTGTGTTCTCAGCACAACGTTACCTACATCAATATTGAAGAGTTAGAGGCTTTTCTCATCTCTCTGCTTCTACTTCAGCTGGTGTGCAGTGCAAGGAAGCGGTGGATGCAGTCCTTTGAACTGTACTTAATGCCTTTTCTTACCTGAACTTTTTATATGTGGGAATGTCTTGCATACAGAAACAAATACTATTTTTAATGAGTGGGAGGTTTCTGGATTTCCAGGGGTATCTTTATTGTTCATTTTTAGCACACCACAGCAAGCGGAGGGTATCTTTACGGGTAGAGTGCAGACATGTTGTTCGTGTTTCTCTTTAATTGCCAGTTAGCAATATTTCCCTATGCATTCTTTCAGTGATTTGGGAAACAAAGGACAGAACTTTGGGGGGATGGTTCAGAGCACGAATGAAGAGTCAGGGCTGTGTTCAGTTGAAGGAGCAAAGGAGGAAAGCTTGATAGAGCTACCCACTTTGGTCCTTAGAGTTGTCCTTATGCAAGTTTGGGGATGATCTGCTGCTCCCAACAGCTTTGTTTCTGCAGGAGCGTGAAAAGGCTTCTTCCACCTCAGTTGGGAAATGAGTGGTCTTGTATTTGCTGGTGTTCGGTGAGGTTTCCTTGTATAGGGTTGGCTTGTGAATAAAAGCAAGAATTGAAAAGGTGAGCCTTAAGGGTGACGGGGTGGGTAAGAAGATGATCTAGATACCCTTGCTGTTGTGTGATAGGTTTGTCCTTTTTGAGAAAGAAGATTGACCTTATTGCTTTTGTAAACGAGACAGCAGCTGCATTGCTTATATGTGGGTCTTGCAAACCTGGGGGGGAAGGTGGCAGCTTTCAAGTCTGTTCCAGTCTGAACCCTCTGTGTGGTACACACGTGGTCCTCTGTTCTGCACGCCTCCTGTGCCGTATCTACATGGGGATTCTTCCAACAGAGTCCTGCTTGTGTGGGCATGTCAGAGATAAGTGTGTTGAGAGCTTGTGGGGCCACCAGAGCCTTACTGCCATTGGAATAGTCATGGTAGACACAGGAGCTAGGGGCTGGAGCAGTGTCCTGCAGGGATGCAAGAGAAGTACAAGCCTCTTCTGTTCTGAAGAGTTTTTGTTGCATCTTGCAGTACTGCTTAGAGCAGATCCTGCGTATCAGTATCTGCACAGATAGTTCAGTGCAGTCCAGCCTTCTGTTTGCTTGGTAAACATCTGTCCCTGGCAGGATGGAGGTTGAGAGAACTTGAATAGAAAATATGGTGGTGGCATGCCAGATGTGGGAAAGTGGGAATGATCTACTTGCTTTTGCTCTTTATACATAAACAGGATGAGAACCTTTTCTTTTCTCTGATCCATCTAACACTGAGCCTGTTAGTCCTCATGTGTCAGCAGGGTGGGTTTTTTTAAGTGATATGTCTGCATAACAAAACCCAAGCAAACACCACAGAGGCATAAAGGATGATTTTGCTACTGGAATCTGGCAAGTTCATTGTTTTCAGAACACTCTAGCATGCGATGTTTACTCGAAATCCTGGCCTCCACTACCCTCTACCATTTTGTTTACTCTCCCTTCCCTCCAAGTCCCATAGTAACGGGTGCTGTGCCTGCAGCGGTGCAAGAACACATTAACTGAAGTGACCTTGGCCAGCATGGCTGTGAGACCTCTGGTGAGGCTGCAGCAGCCAGGCCATTTTCCCAGCCCGCTTGAGCTGAGCTAGTTGTCTGACTCTTGTCCGCATCGCCCTGTCTGTGCCAGGGGCTTCATCTCACTGACCGAATTCTGACCCGACAAAGTTCTCATGTAGGACAAGGGCTAGACTCAAACCATCAAACCAGGATTGGTGGTACAGAGCCCAGGCCAGTGTGGTGGTATTGTCATGTCTTTGGAGCAGCTGGAATGAAGTGACATTGAGGTTGCACAATAGATCTAAAAATAACATAGGTCCCCTGCATTTCGTTACTATCTAGAACTGTACATTCATGTGAATGTGCATGTGCACCCTCACAGGCTGTTCTGCTGGGTTCTTCTTGCTGCATCTTGCATCCACATTTTAGGCTGCTGTTAAATGTATTCACTGTTTGTATTGATCCTGGTTTGAGGGACACAGGACTAATTTCTAATGCTTGGGAAAACTGCACTTTGAGAAGATTCTAGTGTCTGAATTTGTGAAAATACTTACTTTATAGCCAGCTATGGTGTGTGGGTTTCAGGGTCTGTGGTTTTTTGAGCTCACCAGGTGCAGGGATAAGGAGGAGTGAGACCCAGGCTGGCCAAAGTAATTATTTCATACCATGGATGTCACATTCAATATAAATAAGAAAGTTTGCAAAGTTCTCTCTCTTCCTTGATGGCAATAGTCCAGAGACCTTCTTTCCCTGGTGTTGGACCCCTGAGCCCTTCCCTGCCTCCTCTATGACTGCTCTTCATTATCTTCTTATTACACTTTTCATGCTGGGCTATATGATGTTTGCTGCAGCCTGTGTTAGTTATTGGAAACTATTATTTTGCAGTGTGTCAGAGAGAGAAGTGATCAACAGGGTAAAAAAGGAAAGGCGTGCATGTGAAAAGGAAAATTAAAAATAAAAAAAAAGAAGTAAAAAAGGAAATACCTGGGCTGTGGGCCTGGCAGCTCTTAGAGAAGAGATGCTAAACAGAAGAGTCCAGTGGAAGATCTTGTTGTGTTCCTGATCTGCCAGTGAATGTATATGGATATTATTTGCTGCCACATTTTCCAGAGCAAAGAATAATAGAATTTGTGTTTTTCTAGGATGGTTGGTCTCTGCTTATTCTGAAAAATTTCTGAATGCTTGGAGAAGCTGTAGTGATGTGAGTAAGCTTCTCCATGACAAGTCAAGCTCTGCTAATAATATTTACAGTGACAACTGCCTGCATCAGGAGAACTCACTGGATCTGAGTGAGAGGCAGCACAACCACGTCCTGTTCTGCACAGCTACATCGTGGGTTCAGAAATGGGCTCTGAAATTTGCTTGTCTGTTAGCAGCACGTAAAGGTCTGAATGTTACATACCATGCTTCTCATGGTAGCTCATTCTGTACAGTGTCCAGAAAAGGTATAAATGTTCCCCTGTATACATAGATGATCTCTAGAGGTCCCCTCCAACTCTGACAATTCTGTAATTCAAACTCCTGCATATTAGTATCTGCACAAATAGTTCAACATAGTCCAGCTTTCTGTTTGCTTGGTAAACATCTATCCCTCACAGGGTGGAGGTCAAGAGAACTTGGATAGAAAATACGGCGGTGGCATGCCAGATGTGGGAAAGCGTGAAGCAGTGAAAGGGAATGATCTACCCTTGCTCTTTGTAACACAACTTTTGAGAAAGGAAATTGAGAGGAGGGGTTGTCATGTGAGAAATGGGTTAGTGACCTGGGAACACACATGAGAATGACTTTTCAGGGTTTGAGGATATGGAAGTTTTAGAAAGGAAGGACTTAAGTCAAAGGATTTGGATACAGTTGTGAAATACTTATATTTGCTGCAGAGCCAGGGAAGTTGGTTGCACGGCATCAGCTTATTTCAAATGATACTAGTGTTGGGATGGGAAAACTGACTTGATCAAAGATACAGATACCCTCAAGGAAGAAACTGCATTTGTTTCAAGTAATTAAGGACCATGTTTAACACCTAAAACCTTTTGAAAATAGAAAGCAGGGATTGCAAAATAGCTAAGAGCCTGAAGCAATGTCTCCATAAACTGGGGGATCCAAGTCACTGCAGTATTCACCATAGTGGCTGTTCTCTACTAAAAATATTATTATCCCTCCATTTTCAAAGCAGAGACCTGCCAAATCAAAACACATAATTCAACTCGGGTATGAGAGAAAAAAGAAAGAAAGAAAATGTCTATAAGCACAGCAAAAGGGGAAACAATGTAGTTATTCCAATTCACTTTTAGGAAATTAATATAATAGTTAATATAATTTTCCTTTACAGTTGAGACAGGCTGTAGAGGGCTGGTTGTTGCAGCTGGAGGGAGAGAGAGTGTCATACAAACATGCACCCTTCCCCAGATGCCAGCCTGTGTCAACTGCTGGAGGTGGAGTACTGGGAAAGCTGGATCTTTGGTCCCAATTTGTATGGGTGTTCTTACAGCTCTTGACAAAGCAGGTGAGTTCTGGTGCCAGATACAGGAGTGAGCTAGAGAGCATTTGAGCGTCAGCTGTGAAAAAATTCCAGGCAGCACTTTCACTGTTAATCTTCTTTCTTTTAGATAAGAAATCTGTCTTTTGCCTTGTAAAAACTACAGCTTTAGAGTGCTCTTGTTTTATAGCTGTTACTTGGAACAGAAATGTGTGTTCTTCAGGACAGCACAGGGCCGTATGTCAGTGGCATTTGGTCTTTGGAAGCTGCAGATGAGCTCAGTTTGTGTTGCTGCCTGGCTGCTTTCTGTGACACCAGCTTAGTTCTGTGCTACTGCCTGAAGGTACTGGATATTCCACTGTATTGTGAAAGCAGAGAGCCAATATGTTTGTGACTTGAATGACTCTGTGATCTGAGTCATTCCTGCTATGACTGAGGGGTAATCTGTAATCAAACTGCAGGGAACAAGAGGCATTCCTATGTTCCGGTCTGTCTCTCTTCCTGTGTGCAATAGTTAACTCTTTGTAGGAACCATGTGATTAGATTTTGCTCATTTATGTTATCAAATCAGCAAATGTTATTGAAGAGCATGGCTCAACTTACAGACTTTGTAAGTAGATGCACAAAAATATGCCATAAAAGCCATTTCATTACTGTTTCTAATAAAGTTTTGGTCTCTGAAGGCAGTTATTTAGGAGCCCAGCATACATCTCATCTGTTTTCAGTATCCAGTTCTACAAGTAGAACATTCAAATCTCTAGTAAAAATCCGAGCAGAGCTTAAGGAGCCTAAGATTTTTATTAGCAGTTTTTATTAGCACATTAGTAGGCTCGAGGTCAGATCTCTGCATGTGGTGATTACAGGCTGCGTGGATACAGCAGGCTTTTTGAAATAGGGAGACAGATCCTAGGAAGGGTAGAGAGATTGCTTCTCTCTGTAGCAATAAATACATGAGAAATGTTATTTACCCTTCATTTGAGCATTCTAAGGGACTCTACACAGTGAAGGTTGGTGCTGGTTTCTTTTGATTTTGGAAAGTGGGAAAAACATGGCTTGAAGAGACTTGTGTGACAGTCATTTAGTGATGGATGTTTTACTTTGTTTTGTCCTAAGATTCAGTAAAGTGCTGATACTGTAATTTGTTTTACTTGGGAAGTTACCTCTTGCTTTGGGACATCAACTATCTCGGTCCCTTTGAGAATGTGTTCTAGGTAAGGCAAGGGGGTAACTCAGTGCAGCTGTGACTGAACTAGCGCGTGGGTGAATGGTGTGAGAATTTCTGAATGGTTTTGCTGGTAGATATTTGAACATGGTGGTTACTGTAGTAAAGGAATGACTTTATCAGGTTAAACCACGATCTTTCTCTGACACCACATACAGTGAGATTAAACGTTGCTTTATAAAGTTAACTGCGGTGAAGCATTCACCCTGTGCTGAGCAGAATGAGCGTAACCACCATCGTTATAAGGTAACAAACTCTCTGCTTCAGCGTGACTGGAGCCACTTTCCTAAGAACAGGGCTGATGTTCTCCCCATCTGTGTGTGGGAACCAGGCACCTCCCTTGGCCTGTCCAATTCAGAATGGGCAACCAGAGCCATCTGGGAAAAGTATGATGAGGATTGTATGTCACAAGGATTAGTGTGCCATGTCCCAGTTAATGAAGGGTCACTTGCACAGCCTTTCCTGCAGTACTGCAGACAAGTTGTCACAGCTCCTGTTTGAGCTGGTGACCCAGAGGTGAAAGGTCTGTTTTCTACTGTTTGTTTTCTGAATGTTCAACCTTCCTTAGGAGGCTGTGGTCTTTGGCTGGTGAATCCCAAGGAGTTTCACTGATGTGCCTTGAGATGTGGCTGCTGCTGTGGCAGGAGCAGGAGGAACTGCCACTTCACAGGTCAAAGTGATGTTCACATCTATCTGGAGGGCTGGTTCTGCTGTAGGTGCTGTCAAAGAGTTCATTTGCACTTAGATCCAACAAAGCTCTGAGTAGAGACTTTTCCTGTGAGGTGTGTGCAGCCTTTTAGGGATGCTTTTGTTTTATTTTAAACTATTTTTTTTTCCTCATTCCAATCTGTTTTATGTTAACTCTGGAAGGGGATTTCTCCTTACATTATCTTTCTATGGGATTTTGGTGGGGTTTGTTTTGGTCTTCTGGTAGCCTTAGTAGTAACACAAGGGTGCCTTTAATCTATTTCTGTCTCTTGTGTAGTTTCTGGTTCAGCTTTTATGTAAACTTCAAATAAACTGTGTGTGCTGTTGCAGTCTTGAGTCTTCAATAACTGGATTTGGTAATAAGTCTGGTGTTTCTCATGCTGCAGGGAGTAAGTTGCAGACAACTGGTATGAAGGCTTTATTGCACAAGAGGAGAGGTGGTGGAGCATCTCTTCTTTTTGGAAACACTTAAGTTGCTTTCAGAATAAGGTCCCTGAAGTCTCGTGGTATATTTATAGGCTGGTAATGTTGTGTAGGGAACGTTACACTAGCCTCTGTGGCAGAAGGGCTGGTTTCAGGTTGCTGCTGAGTGTGGTAAACATCTCTGGGTTCCTGTTGGTATGTGTGCTGCTCAGAGAGCTGTGCTGATCTGCCACTCTGATACCATTTGTTTGGGTTTTCCAGAAGCTCTGTGTGTGAAAAGCCTTTGAAGCATAAATTAGGTGCTTAAAACAAGGTCCTGGATCATCACATCTTGACCAGTTTATTACTGTAGGCTGCAGCCTTAACATCCAAAAGGACCCTGGCACGTTCATAGCTCTGTAAGGGAGAGCTCTGACAGCCAACCTTTTATATGGAGAGGAAGGTGCTCTGGACAGCTGTATCAGCTCCTGACCACCTGTCTTGGAAGACAGCTCTTGTAATGAATATTCTGATTCTGAGAAGTTTGATAACAGTCAGTAGCAGAAGTCGAGTTTTAGGAAGAAGTGGAGAATTTCAAAAGCCTGCAAAACAAGCAAGTAGGATCATTTCTCTTTGTATTGAAGCTGCTCTAAAAATGACATTTCTTACTTTTCACTATGGACGAGAGAGTGCAAGAAACACCTCAAGGAAAACCAAATGCATCGATGTATTGTGAATTACTTTGTTGATGCGTTTGTCAGTACAAGGTGTTGATCTTCATCATAACAGCTGATAGCACTAGGAGAGCTCCTCCACCTCCTAGCAGAGATTTTGTAAGAAAAGATCACAGGAGAACTCTTATGACATTGTTAGATACCTGATTTTTCCTTTGCCTCACCAAGTTCCTCTAAACCTGGTTTGAGCAGGAGGGGAGGAGAGATGACGAGCAGGAAATGATGGAGAGTAGAAGGGGCGAATTGAGTGGGGTGGCTGTTCTCTAAAAGGTGAGTATTGCAGCTGCAAGGGAGGGGGAAAGAAAGCTGTTGGTAAAGGTGGTGCAGCAAAGAAAATCTGATAAATGTTACAGCCCTCACTGCTGCTCATAAGTGTTAGTTACTGGTGCACCATTGCGTTTTACAGAGTTGCAAGGTACATTAAAGCTGATGTTTCTCTTCTCCTTTCAGGCAAGGAACAGGGCATGTGTTCCCTATACGAAAGTTGAGAGGTGGTGAGAGCATTGACTGGATTGATTGTCCATCTGGTGTGGTGAGATCAGGAAAGGGAGCTGGATGCAGTTTTGCCAGCAAGTGCAGGCATGTCATCTCATGTTGGCCAGATTGGAGAAGTGGACAATGAAATGTTAATAAGTCTATGCCTCAGTTTCCCAGCTGCAAAATGAGGTGAAGCCACCATAGAAAACTCGTGAGGAATTTGTTAATCCTAAGTAATAATCTATAAATCAAGGCACGAGCAGTGAAAAGCAAACAGCATGAGAGGTCACCAATTACAGTGCTAAATATTCAGGATGTGCTGTTTACCATCTGTACACAGAGGCTTAAGATGTGGGCAGATTGCTTGTGATCCTGTAATGAAAGCTTTTCATCATAAGAAACGTGCAAAGGTATCTACATATAAATTCAGATGCTTCCTGCCTTTTGTAGTGATTGTGTATGCTACTCTAGTTTGCCTTTTATCTAGGATGAAATGACAATATTAAACATGCGTTGGTGGTCAGTTCCAACTGAGTTTTGAACTCCCCCTTTTGAACTAAGAGCATGTTAAATCTGTACAGTGGAGGTTCGAGTTCACACTTGAACCACAGGTACTTACTTCAAAGGGACATTTTAATTTTTTTAACTGAATACTTAGAAATTGTGATAATCTTCATTTTCTAAGTTTTCCACGTCTACACCTACTCTGCCAGTAATAAAATAACAGATGTGTCTCTTAACATTTTATACCAGAATAGAAACTTTGGGTTGCAGTGTTCATTTCAGCGAAAATCCAAACAATTTCCTGTGTGGTTTATTTTTAAATAATAGACCTATATTACTGCAAAAGTTTTGTAACTCACTTAACTGTAATATTTTTAACTGCTAACTGTTCACAATGACCTTCTCTTGTAAGGGAAGGTTTGAGGAAATCTGATGCTTTTAGTCTGACCAACAGATGTGTTCCTTTTAATGTTTATTTGTAAACTTTTTGCCACTGAGATAAAAATGGATTCTCTGTTGTTTCGAACTCTCTAGCCAGTGGGAGAAAAAGTAAGACTCTGAAAGAGCAAACGAAATGATAATGCAGGTGCAGGTCGGCTTAATTCTTATGGTGTTACCTTTAGACCATTTTCATACTGAGCATATTAAGATATTTCATAAATTATTCTCTCATGCTGGGGAATGTGTAAATTGGCATATGTCAATCTAACCCTTGCTAAAACTTTTGCTGGTAGTGTTTCTAGTGTGGGGCCTGTGTCTGGGGTGTGATTGATCGCTGGCATTCTGTCCTCGCTTTGCCACTGGCGTACTTTGTGGCCATGGGCAGCCGCTCTCCATCTTGGCATTTCAGGTTTGGGCAAATCAAAGTAGTGACTCTTGCCTCTGACCCTGGATCTCAAAGCACTGTGTAAGTTTTGTATATCAGTGTCTTTTTTTCATGGTGATATCTGGTAGTTCTTTGAAGAAGATACTGATTTTTAGCAGTTGAAGTATGTGACATTTTTAAAAGGCTTTTTGTTTATTAAATTAAAAAGTACGTGTCTCTTGTGGATGGGCACACTGCAGCAGGGCTGACGAGGAGGTTTTGGTCACGAGTTAGTAGGGATAGATGGGAATAGTGAGGCCCGTTTCTCAGCCTTTTGACTGAAATATTGTCGATGTAACTTAGGAAGCTTTTTCTGCTTTCTTGCTGTTTCATCTCGCTCAGCACAGTGAGTCAATGTTGGTCAAATGTCAGAAAGGCAGGAACGTTTTTAGAAACATCCTTTGATTTTTGGCTGGAAATGAGAAACTGTCTAAGTATTCCGAGTCCTTAAATAGACACTGGCTGAAGGACACTATAGCCTCCAAATCTTCTTGGTATTTATGCTGCTCTTTACCTTCCATTACTCTTTTCACCCTTTCATAACTTTCATTAAACCTGTTTCTGGTGAGAGCGTTTCTCCAGTGGTTGTTCCCAGCTGGCTGCAAGCTCTCCTCCTCACACAGCAGCTCTTGGCCGTGTTGTGTTTGGCTGGAACTACAGTGTGAAACTCCTTTCCTTGATTGACGTAATGAGGGTGCAAAAAACGGTCTGTAGTTGCGATAATACTCTGAAAATGTGAGGTTTTCAGCTCTTGCTTTTCTCTGAGGCAGTTGCAGTAAGTTGCCTCGGCAAATACTGGTCTGCTGGGATAAGCCAGGCCCCTGCAGGGTAGCACTCAATGGGCCATGACACTTACTGGGTCCATTTGTGAGTCACTCGATCTTTATCAGAGCAAGAGCCCAAACACAAACCTTCATTTATGCAAATTAAGTTAAACATCCAAACTTTGCTTAAAATAATCTTCAACTTGTAAAATAAATAAGTGAAAGTTTGTAGTACATTCCTTGGGGCAGGAATGTTTGCTTCTGGTGTATGACTGATCTTTTACTTCCCTGTTTCTTTTCGGAAGGTGCATACCTCAGCCTTCCTAGGTGAAACCAGCCTAGATAATGTGTCCTTGGCAGGTCTTGCAATTCCAGTTTGCTAATAGATAGCTTTGATTTCTTGTTTTTAATTTTTCTAACACTTCTTAATACCAAATGCTCACTATGGAGGAAAAATGTTTGACTGTTGTAGTATCTCTGTCTTCAAGATTGAAGTATTATTTTAAAAAGGAGATGAATCAAACAGTGTGTGTGGGGGGGGTTTGGTTGGTTTAGAACGTTTGCTGCAACTTCAGCACAAAGCTCCCTCCTGTTGTGTGTGGAGCGTGGGCAATGTAACGCCCCTCCACAAAGCTGGAGTCTGCTACTGCAGGAGGATTCCAGGTAAGGAGGATGAACTGGGTAACCGAGAAAGGGAGCTGCCCTAATGCTTTGCTTTTAAAATTAACTCTGTCTGGGATTAGTATCCTAGGGCTGCAGCTGGGATTAACTTGGTAAGTATGAATATAAGATGCTAAAGCGTGGCCTTCTCAAGTCCTACACGCATTCACTCAGTGTAGGAATGTTTTTATTTCACTTGCCTGCCTCTTTGCTCCAGCACACAATGCATATAATCTGATTCTCTGAATGAACCTTTGTTTGGGGAAATACTGTTAGTTTTGGCTCTTGGAGAGCTGAGCTGACAGGCCCAACTCCCCAACAAAACAGATTGGAGATTAAAAAACAAACTAAAACCACGCCTTCAAAAAAAAAATGCTGGGAAGAAGCCAAAAAGTTCCTTTTCTGTGTTGCTGAAGAAAACTAATCTATTTAGCTACTGTAATGTCAAATGAGATGTTTTTTTTTCTGTTGCTTAAATTAAGAACCTCATTACCATCTCCTGCAATAAACAGGTGTAAAATCTTCGTCTACCTCAAAAATTTGCATGATTGTGTACAGGAAGGAAAGGGGGGGGGAAAGGAAAAAAGGCACAGAGGAACTGGGTTTTGAGGCAGGAGTTAACAAGGCAAGAAAGAGGTCTTGTAGCACAAGGGCAGTGGGAATCTGTTAACTCAACAGGAAAATGCAATGTATTTCTGTAGCTTGTTCCTGTAAGATGAATTTTAAAAATTCATATTTGAAAACAAAATAAATTACTTACACCTATAGTACACAAGACCCCTATGGTTTGTATGAGAAGTGGTTCCTACAGGTCCACAGTAGCTGCTTTTCAAGGTATCTTCGCTGTGTTTGCTGAGAATATATATTTGGGCAGCAGGGTCAGGCCTGTGGAATCTGAGTCACGGCGCTCAGAGGTTTATGTTTAAATTCCATGTAGGATAGATCTAGGCCAGGTGCTATCTGAGTGCAAAAGCAAAAAATAACTTCTCCTGAGCTGGAGAGCCAGCTCTAGCCAGAGATTTTTTCCTTGTCCCTGCGTATCAAAACAAGTGCAAGATGAGAGGGTGGAAATGAGGGTTGGACGTGCAGAGCGCGGTGGAATGTCAAAACAATCTGTGTCCCGCTTGTAGCGCTGTCGCTCACACACTTTGTAGCCATGGGCGTGTAATTCAGGCTCCCTGTCTCCTTATTTTTAAACAAGAGAGACCTCTTATTTTGTGCAGCATTTAGTTGGCTACAGTAGCAGGATAGCTTGGCAGATGAAATGCCTTGCTCAGCAACATCTACGTGTTACGGTGTGGAGAATGAACCTCTTTTTTTTTCCTGAAGAGGGGAAGGGGATTTTTCAGACGGGTATTTAAAGCAAAGACTTCTCTATTGTCTTCTATTAGAAGAAGATTTGAAGCATAATGCTCTGGTACCGCTTTGACCACTTTCTGAGGTAGATAAAAATTGGGGAACTGCAAGTTGAATCAGAAACAGCTTAATAAAGCATTTGAGAGGTATAAAAAGTATAAGTTCTACTGTGCTATAGGGTTTTGTTTAATCAACATGTGTTCAGACCACCTATTAAATAGAGGTTATGTAAGCTGACCAGATCAGCCTTCTGAGATTGCCATGTTTTGGATGGAATTTATCTTGATACTTAAAACTCTCCTTCTCTGCCCCTTCAGTGCTCTTTGTAGAAATCAATGTTTCTTAAAATGCTGGTTTTTCTTAATGCTAATTAGTAATGAAAAAAACCACAACTACTTCTGGGTTTGTACACAAATAAGTGTCCGTTTCTGTCCGAATCCAAAGGGTGGTTCTGTCACATGATTTTCTGCTGACCAAAGTCCATCTTAAGATCCTTGATTTAAGGGAGGAGAACAGGGGATGCTTCTGTTGTGAGTCATATCAGAGCTTGATCCTGCCTTTACTGATGTCAGTGGGAGCTTTACATTGAATTCATTGGTGGAATGGTTTTTCAGTGTTAGAGAGCTACTGGTTTACATTTGAAGTCATCCTAAGAGCTGTCACTGGCATCTCATGTGCTCTGTACCTGCTAAGGAAGAAAGTCACCCATGTGCCTTGTCCCTCCTGGGTAAGTCTGCATAGGAACTTCCATCTAAACATGAGGAGGAACTTCCTTACTTTGAGGATGGCAGAGCACTGGAATAGGCTGCCCAGAAAGGTGGTGGAGTCCCCACCACTGGAGACATTCCAAAACCTGCCTGTTCCTGTGCAACCTGCCCTAGGTGGACCTGCTTTGGCAGGGGGTTGGACTAGATGATTTCCAGAGGTCCCTTCCAACCCCGTATCTGTGATTCTGCCAGTCAAAAGCATCACTGAAATAGCCTGCAAGATCATTCAATAACTGCTCTTTTAGATAATGTTTGGTAGCCATGCACTTAGAATGTTGTTTGTTGCTAATCACTGGTGAAAGGCAATCCTTTAACATAGGGTCGTTAAAAAAACTCTAGAGAGATGAGAATGGAAGTAACCTCCAGAGGGACTGTGTGCCCGTGTGTGCCCAAAGTGCTTTATTTTGGATATTATTAACGTAGAAGAAAATGACGACATTCCAAGAGGCAAAACTTTGCATAAAATGGACATTGCCAGAGTAAAATCTGTATTGTACGCGGTTAGAACATCTATCTTCTCCCTAATTACATTTAAACTGATCGAAGAAAGATTTAAACATCAGACATGTTCCAGGGAATCGGGTCACGCTCTCACAACAGGCCCCTGGTTTTGGTACTTTGCTGCAAATCTTCTGATGTTTGAAGGTTTGTAACTTTTTGAAACACAGCTGCTTTCACTGGAATTTTAGAAACGGGGAGAGTTGTATTACTCTGACAGATCAGTGCTGTGTTATCTGTCTGCCTGCTTGGATCTCAGTTGCCTGGGGTAGTTCTTGAGCTGGGAAAAAGTATTTACAAATACTTGGGAATGGAATCCAGCCTCACTTGGCGTATCCAGGACTCCTAGGGGAAAGCTGCAGCATATGGAAGCGGCAGCCTCAATTGTCAGCAGCTTCTCTTCTGAAAACACTGGGACTCCTCCAAAGCACTTCGGGGCTCCCCATGTCCAAGGGGAATCCCATATCTGTTGGCTGTTCAGCTGTGGGAATGGCTTTAGCAGAAAATGGACATACATTGAACCAGCCATACGGGGAGGTGGACTGACTGTCAACCTTGTCCTTGGGGTCACCTTGAGGAGAGAAGAACAGGAACAAGGACGGATGCTTCGCAGCAAATTGAGGAACCGAGCCAAGAAGAGCCGGAGCAGGAGTCGGATGAACAGGATATTGAAGACCCAATCGGAGACACGACAGGTTTGCGTGTGTTCCTCCCACAGGGGCTGTTCACCAATCGGCTCCCGCGCCAGCACGTGTAGGGAGAGAGAGAGTCAATATAAGGGACAGTAATAAATCAGTCAAGTGGCACCTGTATGATTCACACTGGATCGTGGGGAGTCCAGTTTTTCTCCTCATTCAGCTGAAGCTTTTTTGTTGGTTTGCTGTGATCAAATCACTTGAGGACATTTGGTGTTGGGAGGTGGAGATTTCTACATGGGAGACTGAACTGAGCTGCTGGAATGTATTGCACATTATCCACCACATGGTTTTCAGCCACTTGGATTTGCTCTGTGTTTGATAGCGATGAAGATAAGAAAGTCATATACTCCCCCAGCGTTGCTTACACCAACCAGCACATCCTGGGGAGCACAGGCTGTGCTCCTGGCAGCAACGACCCCTGCAGAATGCAGCCAAGAGCCTAGTTCCCTCTGCTCTCCTTGCCTTGAGCTTGTCTGTGCAGCATCAACATCCTCGAGGTCATGCCACCGGCTGGTGTGGATGCAGCTGTCCAGGCTTGTACCATGGAGTGTTTGGTCCAAGCCTCTTCCCTGCCCTCATTGGAACCGGGAACTCCTGCAGAGTTCCAGCAGCTGTCGTAGAAGGAGTGAGGACCATGTGCGCGCTGAGGTTTTATGCTCGCAGGTACATGGTGACCATCTGGCTGGTCAGCAATTCGCTCTTGTAGGAGTTGGTGTGGTCTTAGGAGACAGAGCTGGCAGGAGCAACAGCCAGTGGGTGTCTCTATTTGTTTGGGGCTTTTTTTGTTGCTGTTTTGCGGCTTTAAAATTGGAAGATGGGTTTCAGTTAGGCAGCTGCTCTAAGTCAGCAGTCTTGTTCAAAGTAATTGACTTTCCATTGAGTTTGGAATTTGGAATAGTGTCTGAATATTGTTGTCAGTTTCATGCTGATTCCCCTCCACTGAGGCTGAAGTCATTTCACTTATGACCTCAAGCTGGACTTGTGCTTTGCTCCCATGGGAACTAAAAATAATAATTATTTTAAGAATAGGTTCTTAATCACTTCCTTCTTTTGATGCACTACTTTTGTTTAACATTTTGTAAGAATGTAATACAAAATGTTTTAAAGTATTTGTGTTTTAATTCCAGTTTTAATTGGCTCTTTGAAGATGCAAGGAGCGCACGAGAATTAATTGCAGTTCATTTTAGTTTTTTTTTGTTTGTTTTTTTTAGAAAAGCACTTGTTCTTGTTCTTTTGAGTGAAGATTATTAGAGTTTTGTTGCTTTGGCAAAATGTCCAGTCACACAGAGCTGTGAAGAGATGAACATTAAGTTGACAGATTTCTTAGTCAGAGGCATGTGGGCATTTTGTCAGTGTTTGTGATGCACCAGCACGTCGGTCTCCTGGCTCCAAACTGTTAACGTACATGTGAGAAACGGGAAGAGCTGGGCTTTAATCTGAGTTTTGAAGATATAAGACAAGGTACACAATGATTTTGAGGCAGAGCTGGCTGTGCAGTGAGTACTAAAGGTGATGAGATATAGTTTGCAGAGATGAGCAAAATATTAAACAGATGAAGATCCACAGTCTGCCCTCGCCCACAGCAGCCGGGTAACAGTGAGACCAAATATTTAATGTGGAGATCTACCCACAGACTGAAAGATTCTTGAAATGTAGAAGTGAGGTTTTAGGAGATATATTTCAAAGAGTGGCATATAGGTGCTCTAGCAAAAATAAACAAAATTCAGAAGGGCTTTCCTAGGCTCCAGTAAACACACAAAGTGTGTTTGTACTGAGCGTGTTAAAGCGCAGCCACAGAGAATAACACAAGTACATTAATAGTTGTTTTTCCTATTTCTTGCTAATACTTTACATTATTTGCTTCCAGTGAAGTTGCTTGTTCCAGCAAGTCTACTTGCCTTAAAGGGAGCCAGTGTTTTATTTTGTTTACCAGATTTTGTTTGTACATTATTTCTTCTTAAGCACCAGAGGCCTAAAGGCTGCACCAGAGCCTAAAGCACAGAAAATGTGAGGGAGAACCTGAGATAGGGACACCACCCATTTGTGCCTTGAAATTTACTACACTGTGAATATTTCCTACTTCCTGTATTCTGTCAAAAGTCTAGATTAATGAATCATGAAAGTGTGTTTTAAGGGCTGGGTACTTTCTGTTGGTGCAGTGTTTTCTGGAATCCCTGTTGCCTCTTCCTTTTTCCTTCCATCTTCTTCCCACCTCCTAAGATTGTTCATATCTAAGCATATAATCTTTCTCTTCCCTTTCCTTGGAGGAAAGTTACTATTTCTAGTCTGTTGGTGATCCTCTGAATGGAGCTGTGTTTACCAGCGTTGTAGAATTGGTGGATGATGTTTTTTTCTTGGGCCAGAACTGGCATTTTGTTCCTCCTTTCTAGTGTTACCAGCCTGGAAAATTGAATGGAACTGTAGAAGTGAACTTGTGTTGACTTCATCCAGCTCCCCAGCAAAATCCAAGCCAAAACTATGTGTTGCCAAATGTGCAAAAGCCCCTAGACCAGATTTTGGGGGTAATTTTGAGCAATCTTGTGCTCAATTGATGGAAAGTCATAGGCTGGCATTTGAGAACATGGGATACTGGCAAGGAGTAAAGTGTGGGTGAAATGAGTTTCAGACCTGCTGAAGATACTTGTGAGACCAGTTGTGGACATTGTTAGAAGGTAGATGACAGCGTAAAGGAGACTTGAAAACTAGACTTATGTCTGGCACCTAGACCAGTAAGCTGTGGGCAGCATATGGCAAAAGTTGTCACCAGCCAGGTGTGGCTTGTTGTATGTTTCTTCGGTTGGCAGTTGGCAGTTTTAGGGGGATGCTTTGTCTTGAAAGGAGTGGGTAGAGAAAAACTGAAATCAGAATGATTTGTTGTCTGTTTTGTTGCAGTGGGAAGCTGGTCTCGCCAAAATGGAAAAATTTTAAAGGCTTGAAACTTCAGTGGAGAGATAAAATCCGTCTCAATAACGCCATCTGGAGGGCATGGTACATGCAGTGTGAGTATCACACTTGGCTGTGTCTCCTGCTAGGAAATATTTTCCGAAAGACACACATGTAAGAAGCCAGAGAATTGAAATTACTGCCCAATGAAAAGCCTAAAACTCTGCTGAAGGCCCAGATGTTGGAGGCTGTCCCAGTAGTGCCATTGGATCACTGCTTTCTCAGAGATGTCTACACAGAGCCGTCTGTGATGAGAGCAGATGTACTGAGCAGTCCAAGCACAGCCTGAGATCTCCCCGTTTCCTGCTGGTTATCTGAAAGAAACCCTGGCTAGATTTTTTTTTTCACATTTTGCCATTGAAGTGGCAGAGCTCTCACATTTTCCTTCTTGTTTCAGACCTGGAGAAGCGCAAGAACCCGGTGTGCCACTTTGTGACTCCTCTGGACGGCTCGGTTGATGTCGATGAACATCGTCGGCCAGAGGTGTGTAAAACCTGAGCAACAGACTAATGAGCTCTAGAGTTTATAACAAGAGTTTTCTAGTCCTCCAGATATGAGAACAGCACAGCAAATCTGTGCTCTGTTGTCTTTATTTGGAAGGAACCATTAATAAAAAAGCAGATTGAACCCATTTTTGTAAGTTTATCATATTGAGATGATCAAAGTGCAGCAGGAAAGACGTTTATCATCTACGTAACTTAGGTCTGTGCTCCACTTCAGTGAAACAGAAGTCATACAAGTGCAATTTGAATAGTTAAGATTTTGACAGCCACTGCTCCCTTCTGGCTGGAGATTGCTGAAGTCGGTGGGAGATCAGTGACAACTGTTTTCAGGATTGAATCTCGGTGACCCTGTGAGAGTTCTGTATTTTATTTAATTGATGACTTCTTTTTCCATTAAGGAAATGTCACAAAAAGATGCATACTTTCCTCTTTATACTTTTGGGAACATAAATGAAAGCTAATGTCTGCCCTCTGGCTCCTTGCAGAAAACCTGAGAGTGAGGCCTTAGAATAATTTATAACTCAAAGGAATTCCAGATGAGTTTGTGGAACTGCCTCAGGTTTTTGAAAGGACAATGTTGATGTTTGTGTTAAAAGCAACCCTCGAACACAAGAAGGTTGTGCTAAGGCTCTTCTTATAGTCTGCTGTCCCCAATTTACATACTGCTCTCTGTGATACAGCGAAGACCCACCTTGTTCCGATCCTTTTGTTGCTATTCCTATTTGGCCTTCAAGGTCATGCTTCTCCCTGAGCTGGACATGAGATTTCTGTTGCTTTATGTCACTCTTAACAGCTTTTGTGTACGTGTGTTGTGTACGTGTGTGGAAAGGACCTTGTGAAATTCTCTTTGCCTGTTTTCTGCAGAACGGGGTGTTGTATGCTTTATACATTATATTTTAGTAAATCAATTTTAAAATTGTGGGGTTTTTCCATTTCTTAAGGATTGGTTATGGTTGAGCTGATGTGGGAGGTGCTGACAGTGCAGTCAGATGTCATCTCTTGTTTGTTTATTGTGGGAAAGATGAAGGTAGTACTGTCAGATTTGCTCTGTAATAGCTGAACTCTTGGAACAGTGTGGGCTGCTGTTACACGAACTCCAACAGAATTAGCATGGTTTCTTTTGCATTTTTTCTGCCTGAATATTTGCTGGGAAACTTATTGAACGTTCAGTCATGTGATTCTGTGTAATCCTTGGTATGTGTTTGTGTTCTCAGGCCATTGCAACAGAAGGGAAATACTGGAAACGAAGAATTGAAATAGTCATCAGGGAATACCACAAGTGGAGAACGTACTTCAAGAAAAGGGTTTGTTGATTTACACACTGAAAGTGTCTTACTTGAACTTGGTCAGTACATTGTTGCTTTTTGAGACTTGATGTCACTTCTGCTAGCGTGCAAGAATACATAAAAGAGATGAAAAGCTAGAACAAGCATGCTCATCTGATCAGTCTCACTTAACTAAAACTGTGCAGGGAGGCAGTGTGCATGATTGGGTCTTCAGAGTTTTGCAAAATTGGGTTTTCTGCTGGCATACACAGGACCTATTCCAACGTTTAACATCTGTTTTGCTCTCCTTTTGCAGTTACAGAAACATAAAGATGAAGATCTTTCAAGTTTGGTCAGGGTAGGTAATACTGCTGATAAGTATTTGTGCTTGTAGGAGCTGCAATTAGGAACAAAGCTGTAGCGTGCAGTAGCTTGCATTGATTAAAATCTGAAGACAAGCATCTTGCTTAATTCTTAATTAAGGTTAGACACTTTAATGTTTCTGTGCCTTAGAGAGCAATGTAAGACTTGTAGCTTAAATTGGATGGAGGAGAGGTTGAATGTAAAGTGCTGTGACAGAAGAAATGAGAATTAGCATTGGGTGGCCAGAAAGATCAATCTCTTTGAGGCCTGGCATGTTGTTTCATCTTGTTACGGAGTTGTAGCTGGCACTACTGCCTCACTCGTGTAACTGGATCTGTGAAGATGTGTCTGCTACGTGTTGCAGCTCTTCCTGCTGCCCACAGTGTGGACAGATAATGTGCTGGGATCCTGAAAAAGGCAAAATGTTTAAGGGAACAATGGTATCACCATTTAGTATGTCCCTAAAGCCATCAGACCCGCTTTGGGCATATGAACTGATGATGAGAAGCACTATTCTGATGTTTTGTTGTGGTGTTGTTTTTTATTCTTAATTCTTTTTGGAGCTAGGCATAAATCTGTATCTGTTAGTTTCCAAAAATTCTCAGCTGCTTTAGGCCTGAGCTCCAATGCACCGTTGCGCTGTGTCGGTGTAGCTGCAGCTGCACATTGGCTCAGCCCCAAAAACTTGACGGGGGGTGTGCCTTCAGTCCACAGCAAATGTGAGGCAACGCTGGTTAGCTTAGCCTGCAGAAAAGGATGGGAAAGCCAGCTCACATCGTGTTGTATTTTTCATGAGCTAAAAGTGTGCACAGGAATATCATACCTTGTGCACAGTCAGATTATAATTACACTTAACTACACTTCAGAGATTCAGATAAACTTCAAGACAGGAGTTGTTTGCTTTGAGCTCTTCCTGTGCATGTTATTTTTAAATTTTTATTCAAACCAAGAGAATGTTAAACTGCAAAAATCTGTGTGTAATCAATGAAGCTATAAAATGTTGGTGAAATTTTGTCTTAGGTCCTTCTAGTCAATGTCTGGTTTGGGGACAAAAACCTTTCCCAGAGTATTGTGATGTTCTGCTGAAATTTGCTGTTGTTGCTCAAATCAGTGAGCTGAAGTTGGCTTAGAAGTCCCACTGATCTGTTTTGGTCTATTTGAATGGCTCCTAAATGAGAGCTTTCTCTAAAAATGTGGAAAAATGAAGGCTGTTTTTACATGTCTGCACTTGACTGCTTGAGTGTTGTCTAGGCAGCCTGACTTCTCTGCCTTTCCTTTGGCAGGATGATGATGTGGTTCTCTGGCAAAAAAGACGGTATGGCAGAGAAACCCCCGTCCCCATGGAGGAAGGCAGCCTCTTGGATGCAGACATGCTTATGTCCGAGTTCACTGACACGCTCTTCTCCACGCTGTCTTCACATCAGCTCGTTTCCTGGCCAAATTCCAGGGACATAGGTATTTGCTGGCTGTTAGCCGTCTTGCAGTGGGAACCTCTAGGAGAAGTCTGGTTTGTTGCTTTGCTGCTCTCATCTTGCCTAAGAAGTTTATCCTACTTTGCTGACACAGATAAAAGTAGGTCAGAGCATGTAGCTGTCTTACGCTGCGCAGGTTATGGAATCCTAGTTATTCATCCAAATTTAATTTCTGTCTTAGCTTCTTCCGTGCTGCTCCTAGCCTTGTCCTCTAATGTTGCTCTGAATAGATCTGTATGAGCAATATTTACCTTCATCAGTGGTGAAGGTGTTATTAAACTCAAAGCTTATACATGTGTGTGTGTATTTTTTAAGGGATTGCCTATGTATTTTTCTTTGGATACGTCCCTTAGAACAAGTGCAGGTCACATCTCCTGTAAAAGCACTCCTGAGACCTATACAGTCTGTTGAATACTCTCTAAATAGAGGCTCTGATTGTCCAATGGGACAGCAGATGTTCACTATGCATCATCCTTGCTGGATGGATATCTAACAACTCCAGAGCAACTGTGGTTTGTTAAGTGTATTTAGAATAGAATCACAGAAACACAAGGTTGGAAAGGACCTACAAGATCATCTAGTCCAACCGTCCTCCTATCACCAATACTACCCGCTGAGCTACTAAATCATGTCTTGTAGAACCTTGTCGAGATGCTTCTTGAGGCAAAATGAAACAGATGATGTGTTTTTTTTTTTAAAAAATAAAAACCACTGTGCTATGAGCTGTGATAGTTCATATTATGCTTCCCAGCAAGTTTATTTATCATGCAGCAGGGGCAGAAGAGGAGGTTTGGGAGCAGGAGGTGTCCAAGCCCAGCAATCCCCAGTTGTTAGAGCCTTCAGGTTTCACCTCTTCCATTTTACTAGTTGAAAGTTTCATTCCCCAACGGTTTTGATTTCAGAACTGTGCTCTGGTTCTGAAGAAAAGCAGATGCTCGGTTCATTTCAGCAGCAATTTTTCTGTAAACGTCCTGGCCAAGCCTGGCTGTGGAGTGTGAGTTGATGTTCTAGCCTAATGCTATATTCCTGTTAAGTGTGAGTGATGTGAAGCTCAGCTAAACTAATCTAATCTGTCTCCTGAATTTTGCAGGGCATCTAGGAAATGCTGACATGATTCAACCTGGGCTTATTCCTCTCCAGCCAAATTTTGATTTTATGGATACTTTTGAGCCTTTTCAGGGTAAGAATTCTACATATAGTCAATAAATTCTTTAAAATTGTAGTTGTTTATGAACTAATTTTTAACAGAAGATTAAACATTGTAGGTATCTGCTCTCTTTAGAAGGCAGGAGATTTGAGTGAAAGGTGAGGAGCACTTGATATGTGTTTTTTATTGTTCATTATTTCAAGCCGATGCTATGTGTGTAGACTCCCTTGTTACTGTGACCCCAGTCCTTTTCTTACTTGGATCTGAGAGTCACTTTAGGATTATTTATTTCAAGGTTTGATCATGGTTGTTAATTTGCCTTTAAAAAGAATAGCATTTAGGCTTTAAATCATTAATTAAAGATAGAACATCAGATGTGAACAGGTGAACTCGACAGAATCACAGAATTGTGAGTTGGAAGGGACCTCTAGAGCTCACCCAGTCCAGCTCCCCTGCTAAAGCAGGAGTGCCCAGAGCGCATCACTCAGGACTGCATCCTGGCTGGTCTTGAAAATCTGCAGAGAAGGGGACTCCACAGCTTCCCTGGGCAGCCTGTTCCAGTGCTCTGTCACCCTCACCGTAAAGCTTTTTCTCACATTGGAATGGAACTTCCTGTATTCCAGCTTGTGCCCACTGCCCCTCATCCTGTCACTGGGAACCACTGAAAAGAGTCTGGTTCCATCCTCCTTCAACCCACCCTTTTACATACATGTTATCATTAATACGGTCTCCCCTCAGCCTTCTCTTCTCCAGGCTAGAGTCCCAGCTCTAATCAGTAAGGTTTTCCCATTTAGCACTTCTTAGTGATGGAGTGTTTTAACACTTGGCCTTGGAACATCTTCTGGTGCTCTCAAGAATTACATAAGACGTTAAGCTGACAACTTTGATGTGACTTCCATGAAGATTCGTAACCATCTGTTTGCTGGGCCTGTGTGGAGTCTGCATCAGTAACAACTGAGTTTTGTGGTACCGCCTTCAGAATCAGCTCTTGGCTACCAGCATGTAGGGGTCCCTTAAATAGCAGCTGATTTTTGTATTCTGCCCAGCTTGCTTGCAAGTCAAGGGAGCCTGCCCTGAAGAGACCTGTTCCTCTGAAAGACAACAGTTCATTGCTCGGTCTGCACCAGTTGTATGAAGCAAAAATCTTGTGGTTTCATTATTTGCTAAATAATTTTTAGCTTCCTGTGAATGTTAGTCTCTAGCAATGCTGTACTTTGAGTATGAAAAGTAGAAAATTTAATAGGTGACTTTTCATCTTTCAGATTTATTCACACCCAGTCGTTCCAGTAGTTATTTTCCTTCCGTGTCTGCTGTCAGCTCAGCTACGACAGATAGCAGCAGCCATTCTTCCCAGGTAAGAGAGGTTCTCAGTGTTTAAAACGGCCTCATTTCAGACATACGTGTGCTCTGAAGACTCTTACTGACGTGAGCCATGTCCTTCTCAGAAGGTGTTCAGACAAGTTTCAGGGGTCATGCCTGAATCTGTCATACTTTTCTTTTCCGTCAGTCTCCTGTCCTGCCCTCGGGTTCGTTGCCCAACACGCTTCCTGCAGGGAACATCAGTGACGAACTGATCACTTCCTCAGTACCTGCTCCTGTCATTCCTGATGTTGGCACTGACCAGTGTTCCAGCATTAGAAGTGGGGGATCTTTCATCCAGCCACCGGACTTCACTCCTGACTCGTCTCTCAGTGGGCCACAAACTTTTATGCCAGTATTTCAGACGCCTTTGCCACTGCTTCAACCTGCGACGCAACAGCACCAGTCCCCGTTGCCTGCAGTGCCTCTGAATTCTAACTTAAGCTCTCCACCAGCTTCGTTTGCTGCACCAGAAACCCAGAAGTTTGGCCTCTGTGAATCTACAGTTATCACCCACACGGCTTCTGCTACGTTGACCCACAATGCCCCTGCCACCACCTTCAGCCAGAGCCAGAACCTTGTCCTGGCAACGCAGCAGCCAAGTGCAGGAGTGCCTTGTAACCTGGCTTTCCAGACTACTGTTGTGCAGGGGCAGCCCCGGCCCCAGATGCAGTCCCAACTGACGTTTGCACTCCCCAAAGCTGTTCCTCTGGCCAGTGCTGGGACAAGGCCCAAACAGTCACAAAAAAAAGTGCCTGCTCCGAAGCCTGAAACAGTGTCCTTATTGTTAAAGAATGCCTTCATCACCCCAGGTGAGAAGCACTGGAGGGGTGATGGTTTTCTTTTCTGAATGGGAATAGCATGAGGGAGACACCTTCTTCCTTTCTTGGTTTATATGATAAGTAAAAACAGAGCTTCCTGAGGCTATCCAAGGAAAACTTGAATCCCCTGGTGTGTGGCTACATTGTTCAAGGGGATGCTCTGGCCTGCTGCAAGGATGGGAAGCAGTTTGGTTGTGAGTGTGAAAAGCTGACCTGTCAAAGGGAATATTGCCTTGTACAATTTGTGCTGGGCTGTTTAGATGCATCAGCACACGAGGTGACTAGAGCTCTGTGTTCCTGCCCCATAGAAACCTTGGATTTGATGCTTAATGCTGTTGCAATTCATTCTGCTCTTCAGAGCAGTAAAATAGGAGATGGTGTGGATGGAGATTGGAAGATCTGTCTCTGTCCTTGACTCCTCTGGTTGCCCTGGACAAGTCACTATGCCTGCCCCTGCATCATCACACTTTGTAATACCAAAGTTGGTAATACTTTGGGTGTATTCTGACATTCGTCTTGGGTGTGACTGAAGCTCTTTGGGTCAGTTTTAGCTAGGGAGCAGCTGGTGAAGTGGACCACAGCGTTGGCCAGGTAGAAGCATGGGAGTGTGACTCTAGTGTTCACTAGCAGGACCAGAGTGGTGAGAATCAGTCCCTCCAGAGGGGAAGTACTACAAAACAGGCAGGGGGAGCTGGAGATCTTTGTCTCAAGCAATGTACAGACTCTTGAGATGCTGTCAGAAGCACATGGTTTTCAGTTCAGAGTGTGAGTGCCTTTCTGATAATGCTGGGGCCTTCCTGTTGGGTGTGATTTGGAGCTATTGGCACTGCACAAAGGCCAAGAGCAGCAAGCGTGAGCAGAGAGTTTTGTTTGTGGTGGTTCTTGTGGGAAGGCTCAAGGCTACAGCAGGACAGGTACTTTTCCTTGGGATTATTGCATGCTGGTTTTAGACTTGTGCTGGCTGGGGGCCAAGTGATTTCAGCCACCTGAGATGTGCAACAAGAATCCAAGAAAAACCCTGCCTGGAGGAGTATTGTTAAACAGGCTTTACAAAGGAATGGGTGTGTCTGTCAGGACCTGGCGTTGTGGTTACCCACCAAAACAACAAAAAAGTTCAGGAATAGAACAGACCCAAGGATCTAATTCTAGCCTGTCACTGGGAACAGGTTGGTCCATGACTAATAGCACTAAGGTGTTAATGGCAATGTTTCTGACTATAGTACTATAAAGCCAGAGTTCCTGTGCTCTCAGCAGTCAAGACATGCTTTTCTCACCCAGTAAAGCATTGTTGGCAACTCATATTTAGAAAGCCTTTGTTCCTAGCTTTCTTAGTGCTTCCTGGTTTGTTCCTTGCCCATATATCACTTTCCCAATGCTTCATCAGGTACTTCTAGACCATCACAAACAAATGTCTTTATTTCTCATCTAGATTTACAGTTGTTGCAGTTTTTGATTCCTGGTAGTGGCATGTGTTCAGAGATCACAGTGCTTTTAAACTGATAGGATACCAAGCGCAGAGATCAAGTCCAAGATTTTATGTAAAGGCTCAAGCTTTATTTTTGGCAATAGAATAAACATCAGTACCTTGTAACTGAGGCACTTTATGCCTGTCGTTTATGTTCGGGACAAACAAGTCATCTTATGGGTATAAAGCAAATTGCATCATAACCCGTGTTAGAAAGGGATGTGTAACATTTACTGCCCTGCGATAAAAGGACTCAAAAATCTGCACAGATTGTCTCATCAGGTGCAAGACTTCACATGGGAAAGGACTCTGTTACCACACTTCACCACTTCACAATAAATGTTCTGATCTTGAGAGGAAAGTCTGCAAAAGATGGGTGTGTAGGATAGAAACATGGAAAATGTAAAGGGGCACCTAAATGTGTGCTGATTGTTACAGTTACACAAGTGTGGAAGCCAGCAGTACCAAGTTTGTGCAGCAGTGTTAATGCACTGCTAGGAGTAAGCTCTTTTAGCTCCATGGAGATGCTGTGAGTCCCGCTGAACGTTTCTCAACAGTGGAAGGGCTGTGATTCCAGCCTTAAACAGTGGGACTGCTCAGACAAATAATGAACTGCCTGTGTCGGAGTGACAGTGGTCTGTGCTGGATACACCCACGCAAGGGCTGGCACAAGGCTTGTGCAATCCATAGGCCTTTCTTAGAAGCTTCAGTTGATCCAAAACACAGCCCTTAGTCACAGAGGACATTAGGTGTCCTGTGCTGTCTCCCTGCTCTGCTGTGTGTGTCCTTCAATATCCTGATGCTAAACTGCCTGGGGTAGGTTGCATGTGACTGAGGAATTGTGACCCTTTTCATGCATCATGACTTTATTAGTACAAAGGAGAGCTGTAGCCAATACAGGCTAGTGAGAAACTGAGTAAGTTTAGTTGAGTTTTCTCAAAAAAGCATCCAGAAGCTGTGTCTTTACGTGATTCTTCCCTTAGTTCTGTATATGGTGGTTACTCGTGTTCTCTCTGAAGTCTGGGTGGGAACAATGTCAGCATTAATGCTGTGTCAATAACTGTACCTCTGCATTGGTGAAGTAGAGACCTTGCAGACTTACATGAGATTCATTGTGGTGTTGAGAAAGTCCTCAAAGCAAGGATCTTGATTCCCATCAGGGGGGCAATCCTTGTGCACAGACTTTTTTTTGAGAATTTTTTTTCAGTTATCTCTGTGGAGACAATTGCTGCAATTATCTTCAGCTGTCTAACACTGCAGAACTCACGGTTCTGTAGCCTATTTTCTTTAATTTTGGTGTTGATTCCCAGTCATATGTGGTTGTCTTGTGCTTCTGTGTCATGTAAAGCAGCTGTAAAATCAGATAGTGAAGGTCTGGTAGAGTGAAGTGGTTGAGGAAGAGAGTTTAATGTATATACAAGGATGCATGAAGCGTCAAATATGCATCCTTTAGTTGATTTCCATCATTGACCCTTTCTGGATCAGCAGAGCGAGCCTGAGATCCAAGAAGTATGGATGTGAGCAGTGAAGATGATCCTCCTGTCAAACCCAGCTGTGATAGAATGAAGACACATTGCAGCTCCCTGACTTACTAAGTACCTCTGTAAATTCCCCTTGAAACAGTGACAGTGATGCTAAAGGCCTGCGAAGTAACCGGTGTGTTAGTCCTGTGTTCTGCATTCGTGGGACTGAGATTATCAGAAAACTGGTAGCACTTTGGATTACAATGAAATATTACCAAATAGGTGCCCATTAATCCATCCCTCTGTTCAATGAAAAGTTATTTCATACAAAATAATCTCCAGCTTTTTTTTTTTTCTTTGTTTTTCATTAACTACTCTAACTTAATTGTGTTCTTCAGCTGCCTTTCAGGGACAGTCCAGAGCTGTGATTGTAACTCCAGCACCTTTAAAAAGAGAGGGGATTTTGACGCCAGCCACGTCTCAGTCTAATGTTGCAATTGCACCAGCTGGAATTGTCAGAGTAAGGAGAAGAAAAAAAAATATATATTTGTTTTCTAGGCTTGTTATTTGCAGGTAATTAGAGCCATAATGTGCTCAGGAGGGTAACTAGTCCACTAAATCTCACCTGTTACCCAGCATATGCATTTGTGCATTCTGCATTTCAGCATTATGTTTGCTTATTTTTAATTTAGCTACTTTATGGGCGTGGAAGCACTATCGAGTCTGCACAGACTCTGTCTCACACAACAGTAAGATTACAAAGAGGCATGTGTACCCAGTACTATGAATGGGGATGGTTTGTGCTTTTTCTTAATTTTGCAGAAGCTAAAAGGCATCCAGGGTGCTCACCTTTCCATTTACACATGGGAAAGTGTGCCTTCGGTGTACAAGGGGGTTGCTCAGTACGTTGTATGCAGGAGGATGGAAATAGACTGTAGTATATTATGCTGTTGATGTGATGTAATGCTTCTTTAAGTTATGAAAGGATACTGGTCTCCTGCCAGAAGCCTGACTTCAGTGCCTGCCAATTCCTTATGTATTAGCCCTTGTTTCATGTTGTCAGATTGTTAATCATGTTAATAATTTGCTACTTCTAGTGAAAGGCAAGGTAACAAATGTCTCTCTCTCTCTCTCCCCCCTTTTCTCCTTTCTCTCATCCCTTCTCTCCCTCTGCCCCGTCCCCCCACTTCCTGCTCTCTTTTGCTTCCTCTGTTTTCCTCTGTGCTGTTTCTGTGCTGTTCCCAGGCTCCCGGGGTGACGGAGTTCCGTAGTAACATTCTGGTTGGTCCAGCACAGCGAGCACCAAGTAGTCAACAAACCCAGTCCACAGTCTCACATCTCTTCTCTCCTAGTGTAGTCCAGGATGTCTTGGTGAAAGGAGAGCAAACCCCTTCCCACTGTAGCAGTTCACAAGTTCCCTCACCTACATCTAGTAAGTTAGAAAGCTGAAAGCATCCTCTCTCCCCTACACGTGTAAGTGTGTTTCCATTGGTCAGGCAGGGTGTAACTTTTTGAAGGAAAGGCTTTTTAAGGCCCCTCTACCCTGCAGCTTTGGTTGGGTCCCATTGTTTGCAATTTTGTCCTAAATTACTGTGCAGCATTCCCACAAACTGTGAGTTTGTGTGAGTGGCTCCTTTCTACAAGGATGTACTGTCATAGTCACCCAGAAATTAACCTGTTTGAAAGGTATCTGTGTAGAAAGTGCTGGGTAGGTTTGTTGTTCAGTATCATAACTGTGATTGTGATTGGAGGATCTCAGACACAGTCCGTGTTAACAGTAGGTAAGTGCAAAGGCTCCTTTTGCATGTGTGTTGATGGAGCAGTAACTGGGCTGGTTTTTGAGACATGTGCTGGTTTTGCTGGTAAACGGTTTGTGAGTGCTACTGTCATGCTCCAGGCCATTAGAGCCTCAGATGGGGGAGTCTAACAAGACAATGGAATTGCAGCCTGTGCAATCAACATGCCTTTGCTGAAGTGTGTGTGAAAAGACTATTACATATCACTAATTGGGTTATTAGCCTTGTGTGGTGAAATACTAAGCTTTCCCAGCAATCTTGACGTTTTCTAGTGTGTGGTTACTGCATCAATGAGTATGGTTTGGTTACTGACTGTACTTCAGTTCTGAATAGAAGCTTCTCTGCAGTTGTGTTTGCTACAGAAAGTTGTTTGTTAATATGACTTCTCTTTCTTCCTTTATGAAGGCCGAGACTGTCAGAATTCAGGCCAAGCTTCCCCCTGCACCTCTGAGCAGAGCCCCAGACCACAGTCTCCCCAGAACAGCTGCTCAGGAAAACCTGCCACTGACCCTAATGTGGCTGCACTTAAGGTGTGTGTCCTTTCCTTTTAGATGCTTTTCTTCTTCGCCTTTGTAGCTACTTTTCTGCCCTGAGGTCTGAGCATTGACTAGAGAGTAAGTTGTGCTCCAGGAACAGGGGAGTATTTGTGCCTTAGGCTTAGCTTGCACTACATCTCTGCTGCTCTGATCAATTTAAAATGTCAGACTTTAATAATCTGCTCTGCTCTTCAGGGTTGTGTCACCAGAGGGGCCACGTTTAACTGTACCTCTGCAGGTCCTTAAGGTCATGACAGCAGTTCCTGCTGTGGCTCACAGGAGTGTTATGACAGGTCTCAGTTTATTTGGTCAAAGGTTTCAGGCTTAGTTTTCTAAACCGTGGCTTTTTGCCATTGTTCTGTTGGGGATCTTCAGGTCTGCAGGGCTCTGGCCATCGCTGGAGGGGGAGTTCTTGACCTGCTGAGTTACTTACTTGTCTCCAGTGATGCTATGCTGCTCCACAGAGATGCAGCTCCACAGACTCTACAAGTTACAGCTGTAAAGCACTTCGAGAATTATTGGGGTAAGAACTCGGCGGTCTAGAGATAGCATCTGAAAGCTGGCTGTACCTCACACACAAGCTGACAGTGTCAGACACTTTCTGTGATGGTATTAGGAGCTTCTCCACAAAAAACAGCCAGTGCAGGAAAATCTGTCACTCTCTCTGTCGTGAAAAGGAGTTTAATTTAACCGTTTTGTAAGTGCCAACCTCTTTTTGGCTTCTCTGTCTTTCTATACCTCATGAGTTGGTGTCAGCTTGATTAGTCCCAGGGCAGAAAGGTAAGTTTAACCACTTGCAGGCTGTGATTGCACTCAGTGCCAGCTCTGTTGCAGAGGAGAATCAGAACTGCCCTTTGCTGAGCATGCTGCAAGTTACTCATTAAAGTTTGCAGTTCTTTGCATGGCGTAAATGCTCAGGATCAGTAGTTGCAGCCTGTCTGTGCTGCTAGAGAGGAACTTAACCTAGGAACATGTTACTAGGACTGGCCGGTGGGGGGGAAGTGGCCACTAGATGGAGGAGTGTCCTTAAAAGTAGGGGCATTGACATGAGATAGACTTTAAGGCCATTTAAACTCCCCTGCTTTGGATGTGTACTGTTAGTAATTCCCTGGTAAGACAAGAGAGAAACAGTGAATTTTGCCAGTCTCTAGATGTACATTGTTTTGCTCCTCTGTGTTTTCAGTTAGGCTGAACGGTTCTGTATTGCTGGATAACACTGTTTTCTTTGGTTTGGCAAAGCATAAAGGGCACTGGAAATCTCAGCTCTGCTCATGAACTTGCATTTTCTGTGGTTTTGAGCAGCCACTTCACTGCTTTATTACGTTCTTTTCCTCCATTATAAAATGGGGTGATGGTGGGCTCCTGCCAGAAAGCCTAGCTCTGGAGAGCAAACTCCTTATTTTCTTCCAGGAGTTTTGGTGGAAACAACTTCTAACTTTTGAATGCTACAAATGAAAATGCTAATTCCTAATAAAACCTTTTTCCTCAGGGCAAGGTAGAGTTGTGGATTCTTTTTTCTTTTGGTCAGATTGCTTCTTACTTGAGCAGACATGTATGTATTAGGGATAAATGATATGGACTATTTTAATGTAAAGGCTTCGACAAGATCCTAACTAATGACTTGCTTCAAAAATTGAAGCTTAGCTTCAGAAAGGGAAATTGTGTAATAGTTTTAAATAGGAATTTCTACTTTAGGAAGAAAACTTACAAGGTCTGGAATTAAATTGAATATGCTGGATGCTTCTTATTAATAATTTAAATCATTGTTTGCAACTTTATAGTCATATGTCTTTGACTGGGAAGATTATGAGTGTCCTAATTCAACAAAATTACACTGTAAATTTGAATAGTTGAAATAGTCATAGGAGTAGAATGGTAAAGGAGAACTGCATAGACTGAGCTCATTTTATTTATGCAGAATCGAAGAATGAGGCATATTTCGGAGCAAAAACGAAGGTTTAACATCAAGATCAGTTTCAGTACTCTGATCAGCTTGGTTTCAGCTAACTCCAAGTCGGTAAGTAACTTGGCAGCACTAACAGTTTAATGCAGAATATAAGAGCCATTCTAAAAAAAAACTTATTAATAAATTTAATCTCTTCACTGTTGGTTGGAAATCAGTCAGTCAGTGAAGGTTCTGAACTGAGAGGCTTGGAAAGGGAAGGGTGATAAATCCATGTCTTAGAGTCAAAAAAGTGTGTGTAAGGGCTTTGTCTTAGACATTGCTCTTCTATTAGACACTGATGCAGCTTCAAAAGTTGAGCAAATCTTGGCTGATGAGATGCTACAGCTTTAAAGCCAAAAGGGAAAGAAGGAAAACTGATTGTTGCAATCCTTGCTCTTGGAACTCCAGTGCTGGAGATTTTTGTCACGTTTGCAGCATAAGTCAGACCATTCTGTGATTCTGTGACTCCTGAGGGTCGGGAGGGCTTTGTCCAAATGAAGAGTGTGGTCTGGCTGTACCGGTTAATGCAGTGGAGTAAATGGAAAGCAAAAGAATTGAAACTTGTCTGCACAACAAAATTCTGAATATCCTTTAAGTACCTTTTGAAACATGGAAAATACAAAAGCTTATTGCGCAGCATGTTGGTTTGTTTACATAACTTTTATGTAA